>VWYO01023543.1:59996-78965 GCA_013400275.1 Rhadina sibilatrix
AATAACCTTTATATCCCCTGATGGGGATATATTAATTAATTGATTGATGCATTTTGTTCTTGACATCTTGATTTTTTTTTTCTAAATGAGTGCTCATTTCTTCCCATCCCACCTGTTTGTTGCCATTTTAATGCCTGCTTCATTCATTCATTCATTCATCTCTGACTGGAGCTTATGAAGCCTCTGGATATGAGAAGCCCTCTGAGTCTTAAATTTCAACTGTTGGGGGCTGAGCTTTGAAAAGAGATTTTTCTTAAGGAAAATGCACATCTTTGGAACATAGTTACCACAGAGAACATGGAAGAACCACACAGAGACAGCTTTTCTGGATGTGTTTAAAGTGATCATGCCAGGACTTGGAACAGGAGGACGTTACCTCAGAACTGCACTGTTCCTACTTTAAAAAGACAACAAGTTAGCACGACTTAGAAAGTTACCCACATGAGTGGGACCTGATAAATGGCAATATATGCTCTTTCAGCATGTTGGAAATGTGTTCTAAGCTATCCTTAATGGAAAAAAAAAAAACAAAAAACAAACAAACCCAAACACCTAAACCCTTTGTGCCCAAAAAATTACAATGAAAAAAACCAACACTGCAAGGGGAAATCTAAGATTACTTACTAAAATTCCCTATCTTTAGAATGGCTCAGGAGTTTTGCATGCCCACAAAAATGAAAAGCCCTTATCCACAAAGCTGTGCAGTCCTGGGTTTGTTTATTTATTTATTTATTTATTTACTATTACTATTATCATTACTATTACTATTATTATTACTACTACTACTACTACTACTACTATTATTATTATTATTATTATTATTATTATTATTATCATCATCATTATTATTACAACATCTTGAATCAGAAGACAGTCTGTGGAACTCAAATACCCTCAGCAGAATTGGATCCCATCAGAGACAAGTAATACCAATACCAAAAGACACAGAACTGGGCAGGAGGGGTGGTATCCATACTGGGGAATATACATGAATCACATCATGAANCTCATTTCTTCCCATCCCACCTGTTTGTTGCCATTTTAATGCCTGCTTCATTCATTCATTCATTCATCTCTGACTGGAGCTTATGAAGCCTCTGGATATGAGAAGCCCTCTGAGTCTTAAATTTCAACTGTTGGGGGCTGAGCTTTGAAAAGAGATTTTTCTTAAGGAAAATGCACATCTTTGGAACATAGTTACCACAGAGAACATGGAAGAACCACACAGAGACAGCTTTTCTGGATGTGTTTAAAGTGATCATGCCAGGACTTGGAACAGGAGGACGTTACCTCAGAACTGCACTGTTCCTACTTTAAAAAGACAACAAGTTAGCACGACTTAGAAAGTTACCCACATGAGTGGGACCTGATAAATGGCAATATATGCTCTTTCAGCATGTTGGAAATGTGTTCTAAGCTATCCTTAATGGAAAAAAAAAAAACAAAAAACAAACAAACCCAAACACCTAAACCCTTTGTGCCCAAAAAATTACAATGAAAAATACCAACACTGCAAGGGGAAATCTAAGATTACTTACTAAAATTCCCTATCTTTAGAATGGCTCAGGAGTTTTGCATGCCCACAAAAATGAAAAGCCCTTATCCACAAAGCTGTGCAGTCCTGGGTTTGTTTATTTATTTATTTATTTATTTACTATTACTATTATCATTACTATTACTATTATTATTACTACTACTACTACTACTACTACTATTATTATTATTATTATTATTATTATTATTATTATCATCATCATTATTATTACAACATCTTGAATCAGAAGACAGTCTGTGGAACTCAAATACCCTCAGCAGAATTGGATCCCATCAGAGACAAGTAATACCAATACCAAAAGACACAGAACTGGGCAGGAGGGGTGGTATCCATACTGGGGAATATACATGAATCACATCATGAAGGAATACTTGCAGCTCATGCCTGACTCTCTGGGGATTTGGCAATGTTTTATTAATGTGCATGGCTTTCTATTCTCATTTGAAACACAACTGGAAAACAAAAATGCATGAGGCTTTACACATCACACCAAAGGGTTTTATTTTCCCAAGGTTAAATGTACCAAGGTTGGCTGATACATAGAACAAGAATGAACAAACCTCAAGGAAAAAAAAGTAAAAAGAAAAATAATTTTGAGGTTTTGATGGTGCAATTGTGTTTTCTCTTTGTGAATATCTGAGAGAATCATTCATTCATATTCTGAATGGGAAAAGGCAACTGAAACAGGTGGTCTATTACTAGATCCATTAAACAAGAGATTTATGCATTACATATCCATCTTGAGGCAATTAGGCTGATCTTTTTTTTTTTCTCTTTTATGGCTTCATTGAAATTTTTTTGCCATAAAGCAATTAAAAAGTAACTATCAAAGCATTTATCTATGATATCAAAGACAACCAGCCTTCATCAGAGAATGGCTGCTTCACTTTCCATCTTTAGAAAATACAAATTTAGAGGCAGCATTCACACTTAAGACAGTGACATAATGCTGCCATTGTCCCAAGCCTGAATGGTGAATGATGGGGTATGGACGAGCTAAATCATTGTTTGCTTTCTCTTTTGGAAAATGATTCTTTTACATTTGACTTTAATTTCACAAGGCATCCAGAGAAATAAACTTGCTGTAAAATAAATCTTGAAGTAACCTTGCTGCACGTGCTTTGGGTTTGTACAGACACTGTCCAAATAGGGCAGAGAGTATGAAATCTGCAGGGAATAGTGATTTTCAGGTTGATGTGACAGCTGGAGCCAGCCAGACACTAAAACATAAAACAATGTCTGCTGCAATAGGCTGCAAGTGCTACAAAGTTTTTTTCTTTTAAAGGTACTTCACATCAGTGATGGAAACCAGTCTGTGACATAGTCCTCAAAATCTCCTCCAAGAAGAGGCAACCAAAAAGGGGATATGCAGAATGGAGTCCTCACAGTTCCCTTCCCCACACCCACCAAAAAAATCTGTTCTTTAGATTCTTTCTTCAACCTGAAAGCAGCCCAAGTTCTGCCTGTCAGTAACCTAAATAATCCAGGGACTGGGCACACACTGACTGGGAGCAAACTGCAGGGACTGATGGAATTGCTTCAGGTGTAAGAACCTGCTGTGGCTGCAGACTGTACCTGAGCATGGCCTCATCCTTGGAAATACCCATGGTCAGGTTGAACAGGGCTCTGAGCAACCTCATGTAGTGGAAGAGATCTGTTCTTCTTGTAGGGGTGATGGACTAGATGGTATTTAAAGGTCCCTTCCAACTCAAACTATTCTACAATTCCGTAATTTTGGGCACTACAGATGACTGTACCTCTCCAACCACACACATTGATACATTTCAGCAGCAAAGATCAGAAGTGTATTTAAGAAGCTGACAAATCAAAGCTATATTAATAATTTGATTATGGAATTTAAATTAACTGCAATGAAGTGGTGAACAGAAAGAGAGAAGAGGTACACTGCCAAATTCATCAGCATCTTGGAATTTTACCAGGAGCCTCAATCTTTTAAAAATCTCCAGCTTCCTAAATCACAGCACAATGGATGCTGAAGCAGGAAGGGTCTTGAGAGATCACCTCATCCATCCCTAGCTCCCAGGGCTGGCCAACTATTAGTAAGCTAGCAACACTTAGCTGCATATTTTTACTACTACTCCGAGTAAATTATTATACAGCCTGCTCTCTGTTGTGTGGATAGTCAGATGTGGGATGACCTGGAGAGCCATAAATCCATTAACATAAGCTCTGTGGGATACACTGTGGGAAATGGAGAAGCCAGATAGCAGTTCTTAAAGTGCAGTCCTAATGATGTACTTACAGGTAGAGTGCAATCTACATTTACAGGAAACAAAAGGCAAAAAGCCCTTTTGAGCCTGATGTGTAAGTCAGTCTTGTGGTTTATAAATAACCAATTCTTGACTTCTGAAAGCCAGTAATTCCATGTATCCTAAAAAGTGGAGTGTGCAGCCACACAATATTCTATAGGACTAAACCCAGTAACTACAAAAAACCACCCTCTCACATTCAGTTCAGAGCAGAGCACACATTGCAAATGGAGCTCTTGGTCTTTTTCCACCCTGTGTTAGGTAAGTTCAGTAGTTCTGGAAGTACTGCAGCACATTGTGAATGATGGATGAAATGAGAAATCTCTGCTCAGTGCACAGCAAGTAGCCAACTCCCTCCTGTGCTGCATCGTTTGCTTTCAAGGTACTTAATATGCAACTTCAGTCAGAGACATTCAGAAAATCCCAGTGAGTCCATTTGTCTCAAAAATAAAAATAGAATGTTGCAGTTTTGTCCCTGGGCTTCAGTAGTTTTTATTCAATTTTAATTTTATTTCTGCCTACCTCCATCCAGTGAGCTCCCTTGTCAGGGTGCATTATGGACTCAAAACAAAAACATCTACCACTGCTGGTTGCTCAGTTACAGGAGAGGTTTAAGGGACTGATTGCTTCATCTCTCACTAATCAGACAGTTTATACTGCATGAATACTTCTTTTTGAAAATGTAATGTAAGTGAATAATCAGTTCCATCACATTTTTTTAATCAGGGGCCACAGAACCACATTGTCTTAATAGCACTTTGGGCAGCTTGATTTCTAAAAAAATGTAATTCAAGCCACAAGCAGTTTGGATTGGCTTCCACTGAGCTGATTTTCCATCAAATACAATCTGCTGAGCAGAATGGAGCATGAAAGATTTAGTCTTTTGCTAACAAGCAGCACAAGTTGGCTTACAAAAATTTATGTTAAGGTTTAAGTCATGGCTTCAGTTCTGCTGGGTTAGAGAGTCACTTCTCCCTGGCTATATTATTATACTGTTTCAGGTTGTTGCATGATCTGCTGCTATGCTGCTCCTGAAAGGTTAAAATTGCCAAAATCTTCCTATGTTATGGCTTTGTCCCTCACTCCTGCTGGATAGTTTGTATCATCAATTTACTACTTGCAGTAATAACTGCAAGGGAGACAATATATTACTTCCCGCATGCATGGGCAGAGGTCAGAAGTTGTTTTATTCCTATCTAAGTGCAATGGCCTCTGTTGTAATCCCATTAGGAATGTTTAAACAAGAAAAGCAATAAAACAGTTTAATACCTGAATGCACTTCCACTGTATCTCTATCGTTAGTAATGGGGCATGGCAGGAAGAGAAAAGGATTAGCCCTATCGCCACAATTCCTCCCACGAGGTCGTTTCCTTCAAAGGAGAAGACAGGAAATTATTTAGAGATTATATAGTGTTACAGTTTTATTTACTCCTTTATTGGCACTGTAAGGCTGTACACACAGCCTTTATACAGAGAATTTATTACTAGGTCCAGAATTTCAGTCTAAAGATACAAAATTTTCCTGAGGAAGAACAGTAAGTCTTTCCTGTGCCCTTATGCCAGGCTCTCTTTAAAGTCAATGGGCCAAGAGTGAGAGCCACATATTTAGCACTGTGGAAGTGTGTGATTCCAGGTTTCCCTGGATCAGCTGTCCAGGCTCCTTTCAGCTGACAATGTGGTGCTGGCTTCCAGGTGTCAGGAAGGTGTGTCTGTTTCTCTCTCAGCAGCATCCAACCTCAACTATAAATATCTGGAAATTTGTTTTGAGCCATCATTAAAGCATCATCCACCGTGGGAATGCCCTGGGTGCTCCACTGGTCCATCACTAATTATTGTTCAGCCAATCTGGTATCTTAATAACACCCAGCTCTAAAAATGCATTTATTTTTATGTACATATCAAAGCCCTGACAGCTTTATTTGCTTGGAAGGGAGGGTGGAATCTTTCCAGCAGACTTTCTATTTTCCACCAATTCCCTCAAGGATATTAAGGGCAGAGAGCAGAGTGGGTAATTCCCATCTCTGGGTGGAAAATGAGTCAGCCTAGTTATGCAACAGAGGCTTTCACTGATTAAGAAGGATGCTATATTCAGGTAGACAACTGGCCAGAAACAGATGCTATTTGTGGGCATAACTGAGAATTAGCAAATTGGCTGTTTATTAAAACAGGTGTTTGTGAAGACTCACGTGTCTGACACTGCAGATGTGACATTCTGCTAGAGAACATTGGTTCCCTTCCCAGTAACTCTTACGCTTCAACTGAGTTGATGCAGGAACTAAATTAGATTCAACAGAGTCAGCATCGGCTTTGAAAACTGGTGATTTCAATCAGAGATATAGCAAAAAAAATTACAAGTTTTTACTCATGCCAGATGTTCTGCTGCCCACTTTTGATCTCAGAATCATTCATCATTGTCTGGTAAAAAAATACCCCCAAACCTGCTTAAAAATGTTTCTCTGGTTTCCATTAGAAGAACGACAACAAAAACCACCCAGCAAGCAATCTCCTCATGCATATTTCCAAAATTCCCAAAGATCTAGACAAAACATATCCTATTCATACCACAAAAAATAGGAACACAAGGAGAGTGATGTCTCCTCAGATGGAAATAATGCTCATGTCAGAGCAGGAACACTACACTGTCACCATGAGGCCATGCATCCTTTCCTTCAGGAGACATCATTCCCATTGATATTTGAGTTCTAGGTGTGTCTGAAGTGTCACCACTCATATGCCATAGGCAGCAGGCTTTGTTTTGGGAGCTCACATAACTGCATCATTTCTTTAAAAGGCCATGGTGGCAATAACATATAATACCACGCCAAACATATTAGGTTATATTTTTTTGACACAACAAAAGATAACAATTATTCTATGTTTATAACACATTGGGTGCTTCTTCATATGACCCTTGCTAGACAGAAGTTCCTCTGGCTTGTACTGTAACAGAACACAGTGAACTAGACTGGGCCTGGATGTATCAATGGTGTTTTAGCATCTCTGTTCATAATTTAGACCCTCAACTCTGTTCATAATTTAGACCCTCAACTCTCATTTGTCACCTAATTTTTTGCTATGCCAAAAGTTGATATAAACCAAACTTCTGATAACACTTCCCTAAATGCTTAGTGATATTCCTGAACATGATGTACTTTTGACATGGTTATGTAGGATAACAGAATCACAATTCAAAAATACTGTTTGCAGCAGGAATTTGCCAAAGCTCTCTCAATCAGAAGATATTTGTAATTTTAATTAACATGGCCTTAGAAACAAGATTAATGGAAACTCTTATAGGGATTTCAGTGCTTGAGACTGTTAGGTAAATAACTATGGGAGAGGAAACAAAACAGTGATGCAGATACATCAATATTTACAAGTTGGTTACAGAAGAGTCTTATATAGAATAAAAATGAATCTGCATGGTCAGTTTTGCTGAAATGTTAGTAGAACACCTCACTGCACAACTGACACAGAATAATGTCCAAGACAGGTAGGAACCAAGGTTCTGATACAAAATTAGCACAGAAAACAAAATGCTTTCAAATTCCCAAGGAGGATTTACTGATGTCTCCTTTAAGAAGCTATTCTAATGACCTAAGACAGTCACACCCATTGGTATGGTTATCACAGGGTTGTGATTCACTTGTGGATATCTGGGCATTTTTTACGGGCAAAACTACGACTGATAACGCCCGAGTGCTACTAAAAAATTTAGGTGTTTGGAATCGCAAGTTTGTTTAAGAGTCTTCTGACTGAGGAGGCATTTCACACAAGACAGGTTAGGCTGTGAAGGGGTTGAGCTGGATTGTGAGAGGAAGGGGTTTAAAATCCTTACACAGGGAGAAGCAGCATGCTTGCCTGCCTCTAAGTAACTGCTCAAATGCCACAGATCCCCTCTCAGAGGCAATGTGCCCACAGGGTGAGTAACAATTTGATATCTACACACCACTCACTATGCCAGGTGGTATTTAGGAAAGTTAAACCACAGTCCTAAGTAAAAGCACTTGATCAATGATCAAGTAAAGCAGATTCCTTATTGCACACAGTGTAGTCTCTACAACTCAGTTTTCAAAGTGAATTAGGCAGGAAAGGCAGGTGAATTCCAGTAAAACTAAACCACAACTATTCACTGCACTTAAAAATGAAATTCTCTGCCTACTCTATCGGTATTCACTTCATTGGGGCAGTGCTCAAATGTTACAGAAAAGCAGTTTTCTGTCTGCAATGTTTTTTAATATCAACAATTTGAATGACAGGCTGCAGAATATTATCTATAAACTGGATTTCATATTCATCAATACTGATGAGGAAATCATTAAAAAGAGTTTACAGTAATGTGACTGGGAAACAGAAATCCTGATTTGATCAGCCTGCCCAATTGTAACAGTCGCACTTTTCAAACTCTGCATATTTAGGACTTGACAATAAACTGCTCAAAATAGTGTGTCAAGTCCAGAAGCATTTAGAGGATCTATCCAAGGAAACATCCAAATGGACAATTTTTCCTTCATAAAGAGAGACAAAATTCAGAGACTAGAGTGTTCGCTAACATTTAATCATCTCACTAGTAATGAAAAAGCACACTTAACATACAAGGAAGGTTGCTTTCCTTGTTAAAATTAAAAATTACTGCATCCTAAGTATTTAAATTCTCAACTCAAACCACTGAGTTTGACAGAGAAATGTGAAAAACACTTGGAGTTTGCAAATGGTTGCATCACATTTGGCCAGGAAGACACATAGCAACACTTCCAAACTTCATCACTGACATTATAGCAGTGGATATTCAGCTCACTTAAATTTGCAACTCTGCTGGATATAAAACAAAATTTTCTTAGGCCTTTTAATTAATGCAATGTGCAAGGCCATCAGTGAAATTTGTATTTGAGTAATATAAAACATTGCTCAAATAAGTGTTTAGGCTCCTGTGAGCTGAAGTAACTGCACACCTGATTGTGCATCAATGAGATCTCCGTGGATGTTTTCTTGACTAATTATACTCACTTATTCATGGGACTAGAGCCAAGCATGTTAAAATTAGTAAGCTCCTCATACACTAGAAGGAGATAATAAAAACCTATTCAGTAGTAGAAAGTTGCAGTCATCATTCACCGTGTGGCTCATTTTAAAATAAAAAAGTATGGTAGAAATCAGAGTGCCTTTCCTCAGATTACTGCTTCCTCTATTTTTTACTTTACATCTGATTAGGGGTTCTGGGAAGTCACGTAACATGTGTCTTCAGTAGGTAATAAAAATACTTCTTAATTTCAAGAGAAACCTTGTTTTGATTGCCTTTCATTTGGTCTTCATTGGATTGCAATATCTAACACGAAAACTGCAGCTCAATCTTGTTCTAATGGTCGAAGTTCAATTACCTAATACAAACTATTTGTTTCTGTAGGATGGAGACAAGCACAAGGGTATTGAGGATGAAGGTAAGAACAACATTTATCAAGCATGGATTAAATGAAGCAAAGATTTGGTGAGTAGAATTCCATCTCACTTCTTCTGAAGGACTATGACAGCTTTGATTTTCACAGCCTCTAAGATCATGACATTACGGTATTGAAATTTTGAGAAATAAAAATTATACCATCAGTCTTCATTTTCTGCATTGCTGCCTTTGGAACAGATTACAAAATACAATTTTCTATTATTTTTCAGTGAAGGAGGGGAAAAAAAAAATCATGAGAACGCTTAGTCCAGATTCTAATCTTCCCTGCCCACTGAACAGCAGTGCTGTGATGCATGACCCTGACCTTTCCCAGCCCCGTGTATTTTGACTGTTTGCCCACTCAGCTCCATCCCCACGTTTTAGTGAGGCCGTAAACAAAAGATGTGGAATGGCATGCCCAGCAAATCACAGAATGCTGAAAAGGTCAAAATAGTAGTGGCGAATGTTTCTACTCTGTAATTTACAGAATATATGAGGCATTCACAGCTTAATAACTCATTCACATGACAAACACTGTAGAGGGAATGTAAAATGGCAGCACATGAATTTCTTCCAGTGACAGTGTTTCCAACAAGCATGGAAAATGGTGCAAACTTTGCCCCGTGGTTCTTTTTTCTGGAACATTAATATTGTCTGACTTTCAATGCACAATAACATATGTCTGTGGACTGGGAAGTTAAATGTCTCTGTGTTTGCAGTCAGGCTCAGAGCCCAAAAAGGCAAGGTCCCTGAGGCAAAAATCCAGGTCAAAGCTTTTTCTGTCTGTACTCCTTCTTTGCTTTTGTTGGAGCACTTCCCCAATACCAGGTGATTTTATTGTCACAACACTCCTGAAAACTAGAGAAGCAATATCCTCATCTTCAATGAGAACAGAACCCTGGTCAAGTTCAGGACAGTTTTAGCAGGAAAAAGCCCCACAACTCTTACCAACAGCCCTAAGCCCCTGCTCTCCACCAAGACCAACTTTTCTACTTCCTGTCTCATGGGCTGAACTTCATTTTTGCAGAAAAAAAAAAAANTCCTTCTTTGCTTTTGTTGGAGCACTTCCCCAATACCAGGTGATTTTATTGTCACAACACTCCTGAAAACTAGAGAAGCAATATCCTCATCTTCAATGAGAACAGAACCCTGGTCAAGTTCAGGACAGTTTTAGCAGGAAAAAGCCCCACAACTCTTACCAACAGCCCTAAGCCCCTGCTCTCCACCAAGACCAACTTTTCTACTTCCTGTCTCATGGGCTGAACTTCATTTTTGCAGAAAAAAAAAAAAAAAATTGTGCCCATTTCCCAGACACCAGTTTAATGAAGTAAACTGAGAAACCAAGCAAGATATCCTTTAGTCAAGCTCACCCCCACACTACAGCCACCACTTTCAGGGGAAGATGTACAGAAGCAAGATAACTTGAGGCATTCCTCAATCATCATAAATTAGCTAATGCCCTTGGATGAATGCCTTGAGACAACTGTAAGTCAGGTATACTAGAATGTTTCCTCTTAACCACTTTCTTGGAACAAAAAGAAGACAACATATTGATGTATATAGCATTGCTGATTCAAAACTAACTGCAAGGGAGTCTATCTGACACCAATTAATCAATTTTTTCTATACAGGCATACTCAAGTTGCCCTAAGAGTATATACTGACATAAAATCCACTGGACCCAACATGAGCAATAAATAGCTTATAGAAAAAAAAAAATGGAAAGTCCTAAGTCATCATTTCTGACATATCTGTGCCAATCCCATGGATCCCAATGGGTGTAAAACCCACGGATCAGCAGTCAGAATTTAGCTTGTCTTCCCAAGTCCATTACATCAAAAGAAAGAAGTGTGCCAATGAACTGTTCTGTTTCACAGATGAAAACCTGGATTAACCATACAAAAAGCAAAACAACTGTGGATTTACACCAGCTGAACCACAGATCCCAGCCCAAGTCTCTGAAGTGCAGCATTTCACCATTATCCCCGAGAGAAGCAGGGATATTAACAACACACCAAATTAGCATCAAAGCATTAGCAGTAATACACTTTGGGTATTTAGGGAACTACTTCTAAACCTAAATGTCAGACAATTTGTCTCTAATATTCCCTGCAGATTAGTACAGAATTATTGCAATAGATGTAAATCCTGCCTCCTTTCCTACAGGCACGTACAGCTGAAATAGCTGTGGAACTGTATCCTTTGTGCTGTAAAGGAAGGCAGGTCCTAAAGACCATCCCACGAGTTTCACTTTATTTCCTAGTGCAAATTGCAAATTTATTTATTTCTGAGCAAAAACACGGAGCTTTTGGTACGTGGGTCTGCACTGCTGGGAGATGATTTTCCAGCATGGAGTCTGGGGTGATTCATACAGCAAGTCTGCAGCCTGGTGAAGGGAGGGGAACATGTGAGAGTTGCTCCACCCATGGGAAGAAGAACAGGGATCTCTGAGCTTATCTGTGGGAGAAGATGGATGCAGTGAAGAGCCATGGATGACTGGAAGAAGGTGTGGAGGGGACAGTGAAGGTACCAGCTTGCTCCTCCAGACAGCAACAGTACAGGGTTATGAGATGAACGTGCAGATTAGGGAGAACTGGGGATGGAAGGAACCAAATCTTTCCTGATGCTGGGTGGAAAGGACACTACCCAGAGGTCTTCTCTGCCTTTAGTCCCACCTTCCCTCTGCTTTGTCACTCAAATCACTCAGACCTGAATTTGTGAGGTGATGTGGGTCACTCCACACAGACTAGGGTATGATTTGGGTTAAGACTGTCACTTATCCCCCACTCAGGCCTTGCACAAGGAAAGAACAATGATTCTTTACAGATAACTTTGTTAGTCGGCCTCTTTGCTGACTCAGGACCCATTGGGACCAGGTCACCTCTGACTCCTCAGCATTTGTGCATCAATATGTTGTCTTCTATGCCATCCCAGATGAGCTGGGAGGTGCAAAGCTCTGGGTTTGGCCTGGCTCACAGAAACCCAGATCTCCCTCTAAGAGCCCCTGCTAAGCCCTAGGCTGGAGAATGCCTGGGAGGAGCTGAGGGAGGAAAGAAAGGCAGCATGGAATAACCAACATCCAGGATCCCTGTTTTTCATACATACATTTCATAATACATTTCTGAGCAGTTACCACACATGACCCTTTAATTAAACCCCAAATCAAAAGGCATGTCCACAACACTCAAGAGGCCTGACCACAGAAAAGTATCACGGCTCTTTCCACACTGCAAGTGCACTAAATAATAATTTCTTCCCAAGTTCACTTTCAAATCACTTCCTCTATTTGAAGCATTTTACAGTTCAAAATTTCTGAATTGCTTGCTGTCCAAGATCACCACTCTATTCAACTGCTTATCAAATACCTGTATCTTTAAATATGAAGTAGGCAAGATTTAATGGGCAAATCTGTAATGAGAAAGTGCTGGATTGTCTTGAATAAACAGGCTTGGAATGAAATGAATGCCTGAAACATCTTGCAGGACTTTTTTTGTTAACAATTATTATTTAAGAAGTGACATCTCAGTGAAAATTAAGACTGGAGAGTGAAGTGGTATATCTAAAATGTCAGTAAATGCATGAATTTTCACTTTTCAAATAATTCCTTTCAGCCAATACTGCAAACCAAAAGGGCTTTTTTATTCCTAACTATTTTTAGCCTATTCCTACACCTGTCAGCAGATGTAACTTTGTATATTCCCTTGCACTTGTTTTACAGTAGCTCTATTGATCTCTATTGATCTGCCTAATAATGAGTCCCAGGGAATTGTGCTGTTAAATCTTTTCGAAACAAAATCTTTCTGAAAAGTTCAGCTATTAGGAATAATGACAATCCTCATAAACTATGTGTTTTCTTGCCTCAGCATCTTTAGAAACAGAGAAACTACTATGACAAAAGCAAGAAGGACGTCCTTCCTGTCCAGTAAATGAATTTACACAGAGGATTCTTGCTTTGTTTTGTGAGACTCCTGCTACATTTCTTGAGTAAACACCTGAAAACAAAACCAGGACAGAGTTGAAAAGCAAATGATATGCAAATCATATATTCAATTAATATAGACCCAAACATGCAAAATTCACTCCACTCAACCAACTCATTCATAAGAAGCCTAACTTAACGCTGCAGTCACTGTAATACATGCTACAGAATTAACAGATTTAGCGTCTATTTTGATACTGTATTTTTAGCTTTTTTGATACTCTGTGGAACACACAGAAAAATAACAGCCATGGTGCAAGCTAGAGAGCTCTGGCAGCTGCTTATACATAGACTGGCTAGATATAGATCTTTACAGATCTGTGTCCAGGCGAAAAACCAGCAGAGCACAACTGTGCTTCCTTTCTCCCACAAATGCCTCTGCCACACTGCTTTTACACCAGCTGAGAGCTGGCAGGACAGCAGCTCCCAGGGATCAGTGGGATTTTGGCTTCTTGGTGCTACTAAAATTGCAAATTCAGAGGAGAAACCTATTCTGTAATCATGTAATCAAAATACCAAGGAGTGGTTTTCCTTCTTTCCATGCTCACAAAGCACTAAGAGTGAACAAAGTTAGCTGGAAATGAATGTAACAAATGAATTAAGAAATCAGCAGAGCAACATACCAACATGTCATCTTAAGAATTACAGCACAGCATGCTCCACTTGCTGTCAGACAGCTGTATGTGAAAATAGATAACAGGTCTATTTAAAACTTACTGCTTCATCCTCAAGACACCTGACTGAGGTCTCAATCTTTACTCTTATAAATCACATAAGGAATTCTCTAAACTCAGGGATTTGGCATGAGCAATCCATAAACACACTTAGGTTTATATGGTCAAAGTAATAGCAAGCTCCTGTTCTAAAAAAGGGGCCTTTGAACAACTCAACCTTGAGTCACAATGGCATACACTTTAATAAATTCCCAGTCAGAGCTNATATATGAGGCATTCACAGCTTAATAACTCATTCACATGACAAACACTGTAGAGGGAATGTAAAATGGCAGCACATGAATTTCTTCCAGTGACAGTGTTTCCAACAAGCATGGAAAATGGTGCAAACTTTGCCCCGTGGTTCTTTTTTCTGGAACATTAATATTGTCTGACTTTCAATGCACAATAACATATGTCTGTGGACTGGGAAGTTAAATGTCTCTGTGTTTGCAGTCAGGCTCAGAGCCCAAAAAGGCAAGGTCCCTGAGGCAAAAATCCAGGTCAAAGCTTTTTCTGTCTGTACTCCTTCTTTGCTTTTGTTGGAGCACTTCCCCAATACCAGGTGATTTTATTGTCACAACACTCCTGAAAACTAGAGAAGCAATATCCTCATCTTCAATGAGAACAGAACCCTGGTCAAGTTCAGGACAGTTTTAGCAGGAAAAAGCCCCACAACTCTTACCAACAGCCCTAAGCCCCTGCTCTCCACCAAGACCAACTTTTCTACTTCCTGTCTCATGGGCTGAACTTCATTTTTGCAGAAAAAAAAAAAAAAAATTGTGCCCATTTCCCAGACACCAGTTTAATGAAGTAAACTGAGAAACCAAGCAAGATATCCTTTAGTCAAGCTCACCCCCACACTACAGCCACCACTTTCAGGGGAAGATGTACAGAAGCAAGATAACTTGAGGCATTCCTCAATCATCATAAATTAGCTAATGCCCTTGGATGAATGCCTTGAGACAACTGTAAGTCAGGNCATTTCCCAGACACCAGTTTAATGAAGTAAACTGAGAAACCAAGCAAGATATCCTTTAGTCAAGCTCACCCCCACACTACAGCCACCACTTTCAGGGGAAGATGTACAGAAGCAAGATAACTTGAGGCATTCCTCAATCATCATAAATTAGCTAATGCCCTTGGATGAATGCCTTGAGACAACTGTAAGTCAGGTATACTAGAATGTTTCCTCTTAACCACTTTCTTGGAACAAAAAGAAGACAACATATTGATGTATATAGCATTGCTGATTCAAAACTAACTGCAAGGGAGTCTATCTGACACCAATTAATCAATTTTTTCTATACAGGCATACTCAAGTTGCCCTAAGAGTATATACTGACATAAAATCCACTGGACCCAACATGAGCAATAAATAGTTTATAGAAAAAAAAAAATGGAAAGTCCTAAGTCATCATTTCTGACATATCTGTGCCAATCCCATGGATCCCAATGGGTGTAAAACCCACGGATCAGCAGTCAGAATTTAGCTTGTCTTCCCAAGTCCATTACATCAAAAGAAAGAAGTGTGCCAATGAACTGTTCTGTTTCACAGATGAAAACCTGGATTAACCATACAAAAAGCAAAACAACTGTGGATTTACACCAGCTGAACCACAGATCCCAGCCCAAGTCTCTGAAGTGCAGCATTTCACCATTATCCCCGAGAGAAGCAGGGATATTAACAACACACCAAATTAGCATCAAAGCATTAGCAGTAATACACTTTGGGTATTTAGGGAACTACTTCTAAACCTAAATGTCAGACAATTTGTCTCTAATATTCCCTGCAGATTAGTACAGAATTATTGCAATAGATGTAAATCCTGCCTCCTTTCCTACAGGCACGTACAGCTGAAATAGCTGTGGAACTGTATCCTTTGTGCTGTAAAGGAAGGCAGGTCCTAAAGACCATCCCACGAGTTTCACTTTATTTCCTAGTGCAAATTGCAAATTTATTTATTTCTGAGCAAAAACACGGAGCTTTTGGTACGTGGGTCTGCACTGCTGGGAGATGATTTTCCAGCATGGAGTCTGGGGTGATTCATACAGCAAGTCTGCAGCCTGGTGAAGGGAGGGGAACATGTGAGAGTTGCTCCACCCATGGGAAGAAGAACAGGGATCTCTGAGCTTATCTGTGGGAGAAGATGGATGCAGTGAAGAGCCATGGATGACTGGAAGAAGGTGTGGAGGGGACAGTGAAGGTACCAGCTTGCTCCTCCAGACAGCAACAGTACAGGGTTATGAGATGAACGTGCAGATTAGGGAGAACTGGGGATGGAAGGAACCAAATCTTTCCTGATGCTGGGTGGAAAGGACACTACCCAGAGGTCTTCTCTGCCTTTAGTCCCACCTTCCCTCTGCTTTGTCACTCAAATCACTCAGACCTGAATTTGTGAGGTGATGTGGGTCACTCCACACAGACTAGGGTATGATTTGGGTTAAGACTGTCACTTATCCCCCACTCAGGCCTTGCACAAGGAAAGAACAATGATTCTTTACAGATAACTTTGTTAGTCGGCCTCTTTGCTGACTCAGGACCCATTGGGACCAGGTCACCTCTGACTCCTCAGCATTTGTGCATCAATATGTTGTCTTCTATGCCATCCCAGATGAGCTGGGAGGTGCAAAGCTCTGGGTTTGGCCTGGCTCACAGAAACCCAGATCTCCCTCTAAGAGCCCCTGCTAAGCCCTAGGCTGGAGAATGCCTGGGAGGAGCTGAGGGAGGAAAGAAAGGCAGCATGGAATAACCAACATCCAGGATCCCTGTTTTTCATACATACATTTCATAATACATTTCTGAGCAGTTACCACACATGACCCTTTAATTAAACCCCAAATCAAAAGGCATGTCCACAACACTCAAGAGGCCTGACCACAGAAAAGTATCACGGCTCTTTCCACACTGCAAGTGCACTAAATAATAATTTCTTCCCAAGTTCACTTTCAAATCACTTCCTCTATTTGAAGCATTTTACAGTTCAAAATTTCTGAATTGCTTGCTGTCCAAGATCACCACTCTATTCAACTGCTTATCAAATACCTGTATCTTTAAATATGAAGTAGGCAAGATTTAATGGGCAAATCTGTAATGAGAAAGTGCTGGATTGTCTTGAATAAACAGGCTTGGAATGAAATGAATGCCTGAAACATCTTGCAGGACTTTTTTTGTTAACAATTATTATTTAAGAAGTGACATCTCAGTGAAAATTAAGACTGGAGAGTGAAGTGGTATATCTAAAATGTCAGTAAATGCATGAATTTTCACTTTTCAAATAATTCCTTTCAGCCAATACTGCAAACCAAAAGGGCTTTTTTATTCCTAACTATTTTTAGCCTATTCCTACACCTGTCAGCAGATGTAACTTTGTATATTCCCTTGCACTTGTTTTACAGTAGCTCTATTGATCTCTATTGATCTGCCTAATAATGAGTCCCAGGGAATTGTGCTGTTAAATCTTTTCGAAACAAAATCTTTCTGAAAAGTTCAGCTATTAGGAATAATGACAATCCTCATAAACTATGTGTTTTCTTGCCTCAGCATCTTTAGAAACAGAGAAACTACTATGACAAAAGCAAGAAGGACGTCCTTCCTGTCCAGTAAATGAATTTACACAGAGGATTCTTGCTTTGTTTTGTGAGACTCCTGCTACATTTCTTGAGTAAACACCTGAAAACAAAACCAGGACAGAGTTGAAAAGCAAATGATATGCAAATCATATATTCAATTAATATAGACCCAAACATGCAAAATTCACTCCACTCAACCAACTCATTCATAAGAAGCCTAACTTAACGCTGCAGTCACTGTAATACATGCTACAGAATTAACAGATTTAGCGTCTATTTTGATACTGTATTTTTAGCTTTTTTGATACTCTGTGGAACACACAGAAAAATAACAGCCATGGTGCAAGCTAGAGAGCTCTGGCAGCTGCTTATACATAGACTGGCTAGATATAGATCTTTACAGATCTGTGTCCAGGCGAAAAACCAGCAGAGCACAACTGTGCTTCCTTTCTCCCACAAATGCCTCTGCCACACTGCTTTTACACCAGCTGAGAGCTGGCAGGACAGCAGCTCCCAGGGATCAGTGGGATTTTGGCTTCTTGGTGCTACTAAAATTGCAAATTCAGAGGAGAAACCTATTCTGTAATCATGTAATCAAAATACCAAGGAGTGGTTTTCCTTCTTTCCATGCTCACAAAGCACTAAGAGTGAACAAAGTTAGCTGGAAATGAATGTAACAAATGAATTAAGAAATCAGCAGAGCAACATACCAACATGTCATCTTAAGAATTACAGCACAGCATGCTCCACTTGCTGTCAGACAGCTGTATGTGAAAATAGATAACAGGTCTATTTAAAACTTACTGCTTCATCCTCAAGACACCTGACTGAGGTCTCAATCTTTACTCTTATAAATCACATAAGGAATTCTCTAAACTCAGGGATTTGGCATGAGCAATCCATAAACACACTTAGGTTTATATGGTCAAAGTAATAGCAAGCTCCTGTTCTAAAAAAGGGGCCTTTGAACAACTCAACCTTGAGTCACAATGGCATACACTTTAATAAATTCCCAGTCAGAGCTTCACATGGGAAATGGTTTTAAAGGCCTTCTGCCAAAGCCACTCCATCTCCTGGGCACAAAAACTGTGTGCAGTTCGACCTCTACTATCAAATTCGATTTTAATGTCATGAAGACAAGTCATAAATATATATATATATATATATTTTTTTTTTTTTTGAGAAAGAACATATTATTATCAGAGTAATGCCATATATTTGCAAAGCATACACTATATAGTAGGAACAAACATTATTTGTTNTCTATGTTGGCCCAGAAATTAAATAATTATCTGACTTGGTAAAGCAACTGAGTGAAACTGGTTTGGACTATTTTTCCAGTCCTCTGGGATGCTCTTTTGCCCTCCTGTCAACCTTCCCCTGTCTCTGGCTCTATTTCTCCACCACAGGCAAATACAGAAAACAAAACAAAACAAAACAAA
>VWYO01023543.1:79025-91659 GCA_013400275.1 Rhadina sibilatrix
CCACAAAAAAAAAAAAAAAAAAAAAACCACAAAAAAGCAAATTCCAGTTTCTGCTTCTCTCTAATCTTGACGGGATTGGTTTTAGATCTCTGTCACATTCCAAAGAAAAACAGAAAACACGAAAGACATTCCTGCTCCTTAAGAAGAGCAATGCAGGCTCTGGACCATGTTTGAAGCCTGAAGGGGCACTTTTATCCACTGTCAATAAGAATTGTGCATACCTGTTTTCACTAAAACTTCTAATAAGATCTGAAAGCTAAAAGGTGAATATTGAAGTTTGTAGTAAGGCCAAATAAGCTGCTAAATAGTTAGGCCACTGCCTAGAGGCCTAGGGAGATTTTGTATTGCATCATGCTAATGATTAAGGATAAAGACAGTAAATAATTATTAATCTCCTCTATTTATAGAGGGAAGATAGCTATTTCTTTAAAGATTAGCTTTGCAATAGAAAAATAAAATAATCTCTGTAGAACAAGTAGATGGATTAAACTCCATTTCTTTTGTAGCTTAGTGGCACATTCACACTTGCATAACTATTGAAAAATTAGGCATACTGGGTGATTTGACTCCATGGGCTAAAGGGCATATAAAACACAGAGATCTCCCTTTAAAATCTAATCAAATACCAAAGAACATCAGTTGTTCAAAACTCCTAGGAGCTTAACAAGATTTCAACAAAGTATTCTAGCAGGTGACCTTACACAAAACTTTCTCCCACGTTACATTGTGAAATCAAATGATTCCTGGTCCTTCAAGGCTCTGGAACATTTCAGAGGCCAACAAAGCCTTCCCGCCCCAAGCTGCTGGTGGCCTCCAGAAGATAAAGGTGCCCCTGAGAATCTCCCAGCTTTATCTATTTGCCAAGTTAAATCAAGAGGGAAATCAATGAACTTCACTGAAAAAGAAGTCAAGGTTCCATCATATGAATATGATTTAGTGGCAAGAACCAAACCCATTAACATACCAGGGAAAAAAAATCACCATATGTAAATTCCCTGATCTTAAGGGACAACTAATGGATTACATTCCAGCATATAAAGATGCAAGATTTGTACTTCCCTCTAGAGATATTCCAAAATCTTGTTACTGAGCCACATCTCCATGAAAAAGAGGGGGTTTGTTTTAAATTTTTTTTAATCAAACATCCTTTTAATCAGCCAGAACAAAATGTTTTCACACAAACAACAACAACAACAAAGAATCCAGTGCAAAACCAATGGAGTCCTGCTGGAACAGGGGAACTTGGAAGAGAAAATGAAGATGAAATGAAAATGCAGGAAACAAAGGTGTGTGTTCTGAGTGTCTTTATTGCACAGATTTATACAGGGACAGCGTGCTCCCAAAGGAAATCATTAGAAAGTTGACTTTTAAGAAGATAGACTTTAAGGAGACTGAATTCAGCCTTTTGGGCTAATCCAAAGTTCAATTACTGTGTTTTGCTGTTAACCCAGGTAGGGTTTTAACTGTGGCTCCAGAATCATTTTGTACCCTCTTTTAGGGGCAATTTCTGTTCAGCTACAGATATTCAAGCCCTGTGGAAGGAAACCAAAATATGCAGATAGGCACCCATCATCTGGCACTGGCTGCTTCCCAGATTCACTGCTGTCTTTCCTGTGCAAGCCCTTACAGAGTCCTAAGTCAATTCAGGTGCATCAGAGAAAGCTAATCTCTAAGATTCACTAAGGTCACAAAAAATTTATATTTTCACATTCAAGAATTCAAGCCCCATTTTTAAATACTTTATAGCACCCATACTGCTTTTCTGACATTGGCACCTGGTTTATGAACAAGGGCCTCATGTCAAGTAGAACCCCATAGAATTCCACAAATACAAACAGCTTTACCACAATGTCACTAGCCCTCTTAAAAGGTTTCATACTGACCCTGCTTGCCATTAAACACCATTCCACCTCTGAATTCTAGACAGCTTTGGCATAAAGGAGGATGAGAGTCAAGCTCAAGAAGGAAAGTGCCACAGTTTCAGCACCAAGTGAATAATCCCCAATCCCCAATAATGCAATACATCTCTTGTAATTTAAGCTCATGGCACCACAGTCCTTAACAGCAACTCCAATTCTGCCTCTTAAAATTAGAAACCTATTTTCAAGTCACTGAAAAAAAAAAAACAAAAAACCTCTGGAGCAGTTCTTTCAGTATCACAAAGCCCTACAGCTCCCCAAAGTTAGCAGAACTCTCTAACATTATTTTCTTACATGACAGAAAATAGAGGCTGCTGGCTGAGATTCAGAGATGTGCATTCACAGAAGAATATATTAACAGGAATGAGAAAAGCACACAAGCATTTTAGCCAAAAGCCCTTTCTGATACACATTCAGAACAAGCTGAAAACGCAGTGCTTTACACTTACTTTTAAAGGAATCAGCACTTCTTTTATGAGAACATTTGTCTTAGGGTGAACATCAACTGACCAATACAGCACCAATGTAAACATATTTTACTTTACCAATCTCATATTATGAAGAGCATCAGTGCTTTATTTTTAATACCCATTGTAACCAATTAGTACTGCCATCCCCTGATGTTATACAAGTTCATTCCCTTAAATTGCCGTGGCAGTAAATTCTACGGTTATAAATGAGAAGCTGCAAATTGATTTGCATGTAATAACTAGCACTAAACCTTTCTTACCACTTTCAATCTATCCCATCTGCTACCAGAGTGGAAGTTTAGGATCTATTATTCCCAGAAGGGGACTTACCCAGCTGGACATCTATAACAGTTGGCTGGTTCTCCATGGGGAACAATGGCTTTGGAGGTTTGTCTGTGAGTAAAGCTAGAAAAGAAAATGAGAAAATGTAATGGAAAAATTGAGACCAATGACTGCAAAATAAAAGCTCTGTCGTGTAAGCAATCAAATGTTTGTATAATTGATGGCATGTAAACATTTACTTCATACTGTAGCTGTTACACAGCCAGTGTGTTACCACCTACCTTGTGGCTGTGGTGATCCCCTGATTCAATAGAAATTATCTGTTTCAAGAACTACGTTTTTAGCACAAAGCAGCAAAACAAAGTCAATTTCTCACTTTTCACTTACATGTAATAAGTAGAACAAGCAGTTTAGATACTCAGGTTGCAAAGTTAACACAATGAATTTGAAGTGCCAGACAAATCCATCTCAGTCTGACCAGTCCCAACAAGTCTTTATGCCTGTCCAAAACAATACATAGAAAACTTGCACATAATTGTGCTTGAAGGACGCCAGCAGCTCCACAGTAGTTCAGATTCCCACCCCAGCAGGTGGAGTACCTGGACCCTCTCCTCAAAGCCTTACTGGGGACCCTGCCTCCTGCAGAAATATCTGAGAGCAGGAAACAGTACCCCAGCCTTGTCCTGCCAGGAGACTGCTCCAGCAAGCAGATAACACAACCACCAAAAAGCATAGCTACAGGCACAGGCTTCACGCCCCTGTTTGAAAACTTAGGGCCAGACTGTGCAAAAAGGTTTTGTAAATTTGGCTTAGCTTGAAATAAATGACTATGTATTCCTGAAAATGGTGAGACGTGTTTTGAGTTAAGTACAGTATCTTGCACTGCATAAAATTAAACACTTCAAAATTACCTTCAAACTTTTCCTGTCAAAACTCATCACCTGAAATTATTTGACTCGAGTTTGTAAAATAAACAACAATTGCCAACCTACAAAACAATTTTACATCCTCAATGGCCTCAGAGTTTCAATTTCTGGTATACTTAAAACAGTTTTTTTTCCTTAGTTTTTTCTTCAAATTTTCAGGCTTTTCTTGCTACCTTTATGCTTTCCTTATATATATATACACACACACACACATACATCCATACATATATATATATATGTAATTGTACAAAATTGTACTCTGTTTATTATAAAACATGGAGAGAAATTGCTGGAGCAGCTTCATCCATGCTGTGCCAGTGTGCTCAGGCTTTCCTTTCCCAATATTCTCTTCATATCCCATTCCCACCCATACCCTTTGTAACCCAATCTGACCAGGGCTTCCCTGTTTCCCTCAGTTTTACTTGCAGCATTTGGAAGTTTTCTAAATGTGCTCCTGCAGGTCACATTTTAAATGGCTATGTTCTGCCATATTCTTCTTGGAGAGTAATCCCCATAATGAACTGGCAGCCTGTCAGAGCTCTTTCCATAGGAACTGAAATGGCCCAAAGGGATTTTGAGATGAGAAAACAACAAACTGCTGGTTCTTCAATGTCAGATGTGTTTAATGAAAACAAAGGCTACTCTCATTTTAGAGGTCAGACACCAGATCACTTATTCGCCTTATGAAATTCACTTTTGATACTTCTTAAACAGAAAGGCAATACAAGATATTTCCAACTACAAGTGGCTCTAGACTTGTATGATCTCTGTATTTGACAGAAGTCAAAAAACAACCTTTATTCAAATTCCCATTCCTCTACAAGAAGTTTTCTTAATTCTAGGAAGAGTTTATAGACATGTGGCACTGATTTCCAGCCTTGCTCAAGGAAAAGAAGAACTAAAAGTTAGTGCTGTTACTGTATCAACATGTATTTAACAAAGCTAACAGTAGAAACTCTTACTTGACCTCCCACAAACCTACATAAAATTAAAACAATTAAATGTACTGTAAATGCTCTTCCTATTAACAAAGGGGCAGTAATTCTGCCATGAAACTGAATCTACCTCATGAACTGTCATGGGAAGAGTTGGGCTACAGCTGTCTACACTTTTTTTTTTTTCCTCCCTTCCAAATGCCGTGGAATGTGGCATGTCCCTGGGCTGTTCTGAGCAGCAACACGTGCATGGTGAAGCCACTAGAACAAGGGTGACATCAGCTTCCCAAGGCAGCAACTCCTGTAGCCACCTGGACAGACCTCCTTTGGAAGGTACTGGGTCTGACAATGCAGCAGCCTAAGGGGTTGCTTTGCCTTTCCTTGTCATTCTAGGATTTCATCCTGTGATCAGGCTGGGACTGCCTTGGCTGGATTTGTTTATGGAAGTGCTATCAGATACAGCTCAGAACTGAGGGGAGCCTTCTGTACCTTGTCCCAGGAGAACAGCACTCACTACTGGGGACATGGCTGGAAGTCACAGGTGTTGGATGACAAGCTGGAGAGACATTTCTTTACCCAGAGGCACGTGGCAACACACATGGCCTCCCAAAAGTGATTGGTGAACATGGCCAGAGGCTGTTTAGCAGCCAGACCACTCAGGGACTGTCTAAAATGCTGTTTCCTCCTATGCTTATATTCACCCCACTCAAAAGTAACACAAACTTTAGAACAATAATCACGTTGCTGTGATTCATACACATGATGCTTTTATTGTCTCTTTGTCATAGTCACAAGGAGTATGCTGTTGTACCAGAAATGCTGCAGAAAAAGCAGAGAAGAGACCTGTAAAAGATTTGGTCTCTCCAGTTAGTTACACAGCGATCTTTGTCAGATAAAACAGAGCATGACGTGCTGCACAAGTCAACGTTTAGCTACTCACAGGACCAACCAAAGAAGAAAACTGCCTTAAAGGAGTGGCTCCTGCTTAAAAGTGCCAGTGAAGCCTCAGAGCCTGGAGGCTCATTTTTCTTCCCCCATCACAGCCTTACTGTTTCAAAAATCTGTCTTTCCATATTCAGACATACTAATGAATTCTCCTGAAAAAGTACAAAGTAGTTGAAAACAAACAGCCTTAGGATATCATTGCTTAGGGAAAAGCAGTGATAACCAGCTAGAAAAACTATCAGGCTTCTCATTAAGCCCCAGTTCCTCCACAGTTTGTTATTTGACACAGCTCTATTTCCCCACACTATTTCCTACCTTCCCTCTGCAGCAGCTTCACAGTACCCACCCCACTCCAGTCAGACTTTCACAGCACCCACAGAGATATACAGGGAGCCCAAACTGTTGCTACGATGAACTCAAGTCTCTCACTGCATATTTGGAGCGGCTCAGCTAAACACAACTTCTGAATTGAATGCAGATCCCCTTCCCCTGGTCCATGCAAAAGGGGAAGCCAGCAGGCATCACCTGTGCTCCAAGCTCTGAACTGCTCCAGAGTGAAGCCAGTCAGCACCAGGGTCATGCACTGAAATCCAGCTGTTTATGATTTGAAGAGCCTCTTTCTTGTGGCTCAGCACAGCTGGAGTGTTTTCCAGACCAATAACTCTTAGAAGGGAGCTAAAATGTTAACTCCCATGTGGCTAGGAACTGGTCAAATTCTGGGGGAACAGCTTTCTTCTTCTTCCTTGTGGTGGATAATGACTTCCCTCTTCTTGTGATAAGCACCCAAAGTACTTTTGCTGTTCTATAATTTTGCCATTGATGTTCCTCCTGGACATTTGCTCATGTAATTTGCAACGATGAAAGGAAAATCATCTGAATATGAAACAGAATGCAGGGAATCTAGCAAAATTGTTTCAAAGCTTCTATGAGACAATTGCATGCCAACCTACTTCCTTCAATCAAAGGATCTGGCATTTTCCCACCATTAATTAACACAGAGCCTCTAGTATCATTCAATCAAGAATCTGGCTAACCTTTTGACAGCAGAACAGATCTGTTTGAATAGCATCCTCTGGGGCAAGTAACTGCATGCCAAATCCTCAATCTGAAACTAGCTCATACCCAAAGTTAAGCTTTTGTTCGCTCCCAGTTCAAATACACACACTTCCAGACATGGCTTAGATCTCCTTTGGCAAAGACAAATCTTGGCAGTGACTCTGCAACTAGCACTCCATAGATGACGACGGAACTAACTGCATACAAACCTCCCAATCAATGTATTAACCAGAGGGCACATGTTGCTAAGAGAAGCTCAGCATTGCACCTTTGAAACAGATATGTACCTAACTCCTTTGTCTCACCTGGAATCCCAGCCTGTGCCAAGAGATTTCTCAGTGGCTGGCAGTAAAATGCTTCAGGCCTGACCTGCTACTGCTTCATCTTTCATGTCGGCACTTACAATGAAGCAAATGAGAGAGCCAATTGTGCAGATGTAAATGTAAATGTGACAGCTGACAGGGAATAACAGTAAATTTGGCTGACATGGAATGAACTGTTCACTTGAAGAGTTAAAAGTTTGTTTAAAAAGCCAAGGGTTCTCACATGGACTTTTTGGGCTGGACCTCTTAACACACTATCACCAGCAAGTCCTGCTACCAAATCAGAATCATTGCTTTTCATTTTCTTGGCACAGCAGAAAATTACCACACAAGGTGAAAAGTAGTAGGAAACCACATGAGGCAATTCATTCATAAAAATACAATTTTGTGAGGCTGTGTTTATACAGGGACCCTGTTTCCTGATTAGCTCTATTGTAGTGTGCTTCACCAGTCAGTCAAAACACACTTCTCCATCAGCTGCCTATTGTGTGATTTCCTTCCTCTCAGTTTAAGCTGACAAAATGATTGCACCTCCATTTGTCATTTGCTCTAACAGAAATAAAGCCACTGCAATGAGACTTGTTGTCCAAGGATAAATATCTCCGTCTTTGAAAATAAACACTGAACACTTATTCTCAAAAAAACCTCCAACTTAGTAAACTCATAACTTGTGTGGAAGTCAGCAGTCATTAGCCAGTGACAAAGAATTTTTCTCTATTTATTACTATTCAAGCAGAAAATGCTTCTTCAGGGAAAATGCTGTGGAATGATTCAGCAGCTGGATGCCTCCCCCTATGCCACTTACCACTATGAACACCATTTTTTGAAAACCCTACCTAGGATCAAGAGTGCACTGTTAGGACTGCCTCTGTGGGACAATTTTCTGCAAGAAGAAGTTTAGCATTTTTATATTAGCAGTAAGTAATTGGAATTAATCACATGACTTCTTTTTATGACATAGAAAGAAGGACAACACAATCACAGCTTTAGGGAAGATGTTTGTGTCTATGCTGAAATGCACCTCACAAGGGAAATGAATTTTGAGGCACTCAAATGATCTTAGTTCGTCACTGGTGGTTTTGATTTTAACCCATTAAGTCTTCAATGACTCACAACAAATCCATGTTTGACAGGTCATGCTGCTGGCACCAAGAAGAAGCTGGCCATGACTGCAGCTCCCTTGACTTTGACAGCAGTCAAAATCCTGAACAACTGGCTATGCCTGTCCTGTTCTTACCAGCAGGTCCAACAGCTTCTGCTGCAGACGTGACCTTGTAACTCATAGTGACTATTTAGAACTTGGTGACTGTTTAGAACTAACGAGAGCAGCTAATCATCCATGGGCAAAATCACTTCTGAATAATCTTGCTGCTAGTCTCCTCACCTAAGATGTCTCCATCTATTGCACATGGGATGCTATCAGAGGGCACATAGAGAGCCAAATGGCTTTCGAGAGAAAGCACTAGATGAACTCTGCTGAATTCATGAAAATGTTAAGAGAAGTAGAGATTGACTCGATTTTTGGTTTGGGATCTTCTATTTTTCAGGTTCGTTCTGGACCTCCTTCCACCTTCTCACAAGGCAGTTAAGTCATGTAGGGTTGTAGAAAATAAACTGGTGAGATTGGTGAAACTTATGCAACAGAGTACGGCTCAGGACTCCAGTGAAGTGGAGTAGAAACAATAGCACAGATTGCACATTACTGAAGCACAGATGGCAAAATCCCACAAGGTGCCTATCACAAAGTAATTACAACAGGGCTGAACACTTAACATGACTGCAATATAAGTGTTAAATGCCCGTGGCATTGACTGTTATGCATTTCCTGATGTGAAACATTCAGTGGCACTGATGGTAGGGGTTACCATTGGTGCTCTCACTAGAGTCATTGCAAGGTGGGTGCTAGAAAGTAGAAGAATTCTGTGTTAGCAGGGCTTTCACTGTATGTTGTTATCCATCTTCCTTACTCCTACAGTTGCCAACACACCTTTCTCTTCACTGCATTTCTAAATTTCACAGATTGTGTTAGATTATGCAAAGTTCTTTCCCAACAAAAATGATTCCTGTGATCATTTTACTCCTTTCCTAAATGTGGATCATGCAGCTTGCTTTTAAGAATCAAGTATGAGTTTCCTCTGAAGTAGAGAAAAAGTTTAATAAATTCTTACTAGATGTAAATTACATTTTCCTTCAATGTAATTCATGAAAATCTCAAATGGAGTGTGCTTTATTTAATGAACAGAGTGTATTTAGCACAAAGGACACATAATTTCATCTGCACTCAAAATGTTTCTCTTGGACTCTGGGCAGAAATAAGATGCTTGAAATTACCCTCTATTTCAAGGAGATCTGCAAAGAACATTTTATGACATTTTATGGTTTTGTTTTTTTAATTCTTTCTTTTTTTTTTTTTTTTCTTTCTGTCTTATAAAAAAGTAAAGAAGTGGTGACGGATGAAGCCAGACCCCCTCATCCATCTTAAAGGAACAGCTGGAGTCTTTGCATGCAAATGAAAGCTATCATTCTTGTCAACCTGAAGTCAGGCTACCAAAAGCCTGCAGCCCACAACCCATTAACATTCCATGATCAATTTGATCACTTGTGCACAGTGAGGTACTGCACCACAGCACAACTCCAGACACATGAATTATCATGGAGTGGATTTTGTGCACTGTTTTAACAAAACTCAAAGCAATCCATTATTCTCTAAACCGAAAAAAATTGTATTTAGCACAGATAGTGTATCATCAGGAGGGAATTACTGTGGACTGTGAGTAACAGAACTAAGTTTCAAGCAACTATGGTACCATATGTAGGCAAAACAATGGGTGCTCTTTTTTGAGGAAAAGCCATCTCTAAGTTCAACAGCAGCTTCCAGACAGTGCTCACCACAACCTGCTGAAGGAAGAGCCAGTGCCATTTTGCCACATCCCTTAACTTTGCTGTTTCAGGCAACCTCATATCTCACCTGTGCCCTGAGACAGCCCAGATCAAGCCCTCACTGCACATCAAACACCCCTGGGCAGCTTTTCAAAGAAAAGGACAGAACTACTCAAGAATGACATTAAAAATGCATTTCACTTAAGTCTCAAAGGCAGTAAGTAGCAAGCATTTAAAACTTGTACTTCGGACAATTTTAGATGTTGCACACTGCAACAGCTCAGCCTGCTTTGATGTTCAGCAGGGTCATTACAATTGCAAAGCTGCTACACCACAAACAATTTTTAGATGGAATTTCAACTGTAAGTCTTTTAGATTAATTATACTCGCAAGTAAGAAACATGAAACTTCAGTTAAGTAATCTCTTGCCAATTGATTTTGCTCTGTTGGGGGCTAATGAGAAGGTTTCACCTGCCCTATCCAGTCTATTAATTCTGAGGCATTCTTTGGATTAGCACCCTGGCTTCCTAAGCTTGTTACAATGATGAAAAATGTTAGTGTACTTGACAAGGAAAACCTTTTCAAAAAATGTTTATGCAGTATTTATGTAGGTTCTTTGTCTCTAATTTACCTTCAAAAGCTGCAAAATATATTCTAGCAGGTTTGTTACATTTTCATTTTTTTCCACTGAAGAAGCTTTGAATTTGTATACTCACTAAGCACATTGAGCATCATTAAGAAAAAAAAAAATTGGGGCGAATCACATCATTATTGGTTGGATGAGCAGGAAAATGACAGGAACATAATACAGGAAAATAATATAGGCACATAAGGAACTCATAGATACACTTGCTATTGTTTACCCTGCCTCATGACCAAAGATCAAGAAAATGCAAATCTTCTGATGAAAGACAATGCTTTAAGAAATGAAGGAGATAGTTATCCCAGGAAATTTGTCTTCTTGTTTGAGGCAAAGGATTTAAAAGAATTAACAAAAAAAAGTAGCATCCATAGAAATCTCTGGCGGGACGACCCATTTCCAGAGTCGGCTCTGCTGCCTTTTACCACTTACATCAGAGTTTCTAGCAGCTGATGGGAAGCAGAATAACCCCTGGTGATCAGCTCTGGGACCTGAACCTGAACAGTATCAGCTACTATCAAACAAAGGGAAGTGTCTCTGATCCAAGAATGCAATTTCTTTTTCACAAAAGTACACCAGAGATGTGCAAAGCACATGTTTCACACTGCATAAGGTTTGCAGGAGGCAAGTATTCAACAGTAAACGTGATATTTTAAGATTATCACATTACTTGAAAATGTTTACTGGTCAGTGGGGATGCAAAGAATTGCAGGCAAACCTCCTAGAGGAAGGTGACTAAAGGCTGCACAGAGATCCATTCATGAAAAAGTCTGAGGATTTGCATTCCAGAGGCCACTGGTGCATCTCTGGGCAGCCCCATTAACAAGCCCAGTGAGTGACACCCAGCACAGCTGAGAGGAATAAATGAACTTCCCTGTGAAACTGTTCAAAGGCCCCAAGGCAATGCTAAAAGCAATGGAAAACAGTGAAGACATGGCTGAAAATAGGTCTTTGGGACTTCACTTGTTTTGAATTGATGTGACCATTGTGAAGCAGGTTGTCAACACAACCAAACATTTTTATCAGAGGAGTATAAAATAAACTTGTCAGTGAGTGAGCAATGGATTGCACCTGTCCCACAGGTCAATTTGAGCACATATATACTGTATGCAGCAGAAACTGCAGAGAGGCCTAGCTTCCAAATCCTCTGAAATGTGAGATTAAACAGTCCCACAGGCACTTCAAATGGCTGCAGATAAGGATTTAATCCTTCAGTATATTTCCTCCATACTTTATTAAAAGATGAAGATAATCTTTAAATCAAGAGAAAAATAGAATAAAAAAAAATTGAAAGAGCCAAAAATCATCAAGTGGAAAAAGAGGAGAGGAACCAACTCTATTTTTATTAACAAATCCTCTCAGTTGAGGCTTATACACTCTGAGTTGCAGGAAGGGGAAGCTGCTCCCCCAGCCTGAGTGAAAAAGGCAGTGCAAGTTCCCTATGAGCATAGACATGACACAAATGGGCTGCCCCAGCACCCAGATGCTCCACCTGCCTCTGCCTGAACCACTTGCACACAAACAGATTCCTGAGAGGGGTTTTCTATCCTCCTGTAAGTCCTCCACCAAGTGCCAGGACAGACATCAGCACTGCTCCTGTCCCTCAGCCTCCTGGACAATGTTGGTGAAGCAGCTCAAAACACAGACCACTTCCCTCAGCTTCATTGCTCTCTGCTCTCAGAGGAACATTCCTTACCCATCTTCTAAGTTTTCTGCTGCATGTTTTTTTTTCCCAGCAGACAGATTAAACTTTTGTACCAGGAATGTAATTTCTGAGAAATTCCTCATGAAATTGTGTCAGCTTCTTGTAAGGAACCTGCTTGACTCTTCATTTTCCCGTTCAAAGTGTCTTCTGTTTGTCATGTGCTGAAGCAATTTGAGATTTTGCTTTGACATTTTCAACAAGAGAACAAGACGATTCAATCTGCTCTGGGTAGTAACTGCCATTACATTTAAAATACATCAGTCAATTGGAACTCAACATACTATTTTGACTGCCATTTTATATCTCCTGTATGATTATGTAGTGTTACTGCCCCAGCTCATGGAACAATTTTAGAGCAATAAAGACATTTAAAAAAAAAAAAAAACCCTCTAATTCCCCAGTCAGGCCACCCTGAAACTTCTATTTCTTTCTGAAACAGCATTCTCACACAGCAGTTGTCAGAAATGCCTTTATGACAGGAGTTTTGAGAATTTGGGGTTCTGTTCCAATGTAAAATGGAAGAAAAATCTGAGGGGAAAAAAAAAAAAAAAAA
>VWYO01023543.1:91699-116958 GCA_013400275.1 Rhadina sibilatrix
AAAAGAGAGAAAAAAACACAAAAAAATTCCTTCCAAATAAAAACTATAAATTTCTTACCATACTTCAGTCCCTAAGGATGGGAAGACCAGTGGATAGAGAGGCTGGCTGAGCACAAATTCAGCAGTGGCAGGGCAGGAAACAGTAAAGGCTGCATTACCTATCATGCTCTTCATACAGTGAGTGTTGTCACCTGTCACAAACATGTGATTGTTTTACCTACCACCCACCCCCATTGGAAATTTCTCTTCCATTTTGTTGTCTGCTTTAAAATGCATTATCCACCACATTCAGTTCTCTCTAATCAACACATACATGTCCATCAACTCCTTCTGATGCACAACAGCTATCAAACACCACTTTATTTATTACAGGGAAAAAGATTGTTTTCTTCAGCAAGTGTTTAATTCTAAGGTCTGTTTTCTAGTGATGTAAGGCAAGGGCTTAATCTGAAAGATCTGAGATGCATGGCTAAAGAGCATGACAGTTGCTCTGGAGGTGAACAATATCTGGATTAATAACTACAGAACAAAGTATTTTAACAGGGCAGTATGGAGATAATCTAAATACAGGATTAGAGATGGGAAATATTAGCACTTTGTCTCACAGATTTCAATTAGTAAATAAAGAAAATCTTTGTGTGTCAGCATACTTTTAATACAGGCACTATATAAGGATCTATCACTTACCTACAAGCTATATAATATCAATGCTTTTTAGAGAACCAGTGGTTTCAATACAGAAAGGATTGTTTAGTTGCTGTGTTGTTTTTTTTTTTTTTTAATCAGTACAAGCATTGTGGCATTGTAAAAGGGCTGGGTCACAAAAGCAAAAGCAGCAGTACTGTAAGACATGCTTTTAGGCCAGAATGTCTGTCCTAATCTGTTGTTACTCTCAGGTTGTGTCTAAGGACCACCTTTTGAACCGTGCTTTTGTTGTTGTCTGCTGCCCATCCCACGATGGGTCCCCATGCATGCATTACTGATACCACAACCACAGGAGCACTCAAATGTAACTGCAGGGTTGGGCTGCACTTGAACAAATACACCAGAGCAGGCCAGAGACCTCTCCCAGCCCCTGGTATTACTCTGCAATGATGTGCTTCCTTATCAAGGTGCTGTAAAGGGAACTAATATGTTGTACTGTGCCGTAAATTGGCAATTTTGGTTGAACACATGGTAGCACTATTTTTTAACTGCAGCTGAGCTGGCATTTAGGGAATTCTGAGTTGTTGCTGGAATGCTGCTTTTCTCCTTCTGCATACTCCCAAGCTACTATATATCTTTCTACTGGCAAATAAGCACCTTTCTGTTCTCTTAGTCTCATCTGGAGCTGCTTAAAACAGTTAAAGTATCATTAACACCATATACTGATATTAAAAGAAGCAGGAGACTGCAAGATACTTTCATATCAAAGCAATGGAGCCTTAAGATTTTGCATCTATGAATGATGAGCAACATTACTTCAAATGACATCTTTTGTCAGAGTTGCTTGAGCTAAAGACAGAGTGAATCCATTTGTATAAATTGTGGCTTTCCTGCTGAAAGATTACAAAAATATATATTGCTATCCTTAAGTCTCAAACCATTAATATAGCTAAAATATGCCATCTTTTCCCAGGAAGAACTAGTAAGTCCTTAAAACACTATCATCAATCACGACTAATTCACTAAATACACAATTCCAATAGCAACAGAAGAAGAATATAAAGTACAGGGTGTCATCTATCATTACATCAACATCAAACTCCTCTATCATTCAATGGAAAGTCAAGATTTCCCAGTCTATGATACAGGTTGTTCATAACTGAATTCCTGTTCCACTGGGATTAGTCCTTTGCTTGTTTTCCATTTGATAGATCCAAAGTTGATAATTTTATTGGGAAAAGAAAACTAATATCAATTTCACTTCTCACGAAAATATTTGTCTGAATTCTGTAGTTTAGTGTCATAGTTTAACCCCAGCTGGCAACTCACATCCACTTTCTTACTCCTCCCTTGTTGGGACTGGGGAGAGGATCAGAAGAGTAAAAATAAGAAAACTCATGGTTGAGATAAAGACAATTTCATACATTAAGCCAAAGCCATGCTCACAAGAAAATCAAAACAAGGAATTCATTCCATGGGCAGGCAGGTGTTCAAACCTATACATTCCCTGATTTATTAGAACTACACAAATTTTTATACTGGCAGGATATCCAAAATCATTACAAGGTGTGGGAGTCCAGTGTAGTGTACAAGCAGCTCCTGCCCATGGGCACTATCTTGTTTGACTCAGATCATTGCCTTACCAGTTGTATTCTCACCCTGTTGGGCCGTGGTTTGGAGCAATCGGCATTTCACTGTGCAGGACTGAAGGTCACACTAACGAAAAGGAACGCTAATGGGGCGAAAATGAGTATCATGAGGACCATAAATCATACTTGGAATCCTATTTAATTGATCATTTTGTAGCCGACCTTGCTTCCACAGAAGTCAATGGCAAAGCTTCAGTTTCTGTGGATATGAACAGGATTGGGTCCTATAAAGTACAGTGTGTTTTATGAATGTTGTAGGTAGCATATTTTACACTAGAATTTTCTTTATTGCTTCTCAATACAAAACTTCACCAAGAAAACCAAATTGCTGTATAAAAGCATCCCATAATACAGTACATTAATTTAACACATGATGAATTTTCCTGCTAGTAATACTAGGGGTTGTCACTTTCAATACACAGATAGCTAGCAGAGTATTTCCTCCCCGCATCTTCCTCCCCAATATTTTCCTTCCAGATTTTACAAACATGCCTATTCCAAAACACCATCTCTCCACCTTTGGCAGTATGGTGTTTCCTTTGATAATAAGTGAACTGCCTCTGAGGCAATAGGAGGTTTACCTGAGAGCCAAGTTCCCAGCAGCACAACACCCACAGCTCTGTCAAGACTTAGCAAGAGTATTTATGCTTACTTGGAATGGAAATGCAGGTGTATTTTTTAGGGTAAAGAGCCTGACTTAACCTAGCCTGATATGAGCCATGAAAGAAGCAGCAGCTCAGGGTCAGGAGTCTCTGTGCTCACCTTGACACTGTGGCTGAGGCAGATGCTCTTCTCTGTGACTGAGCTGAGCTGATCAGGGTGGGCAAACTGGCTTGGAAGGAGCTTTGGCTACATCCAAGGAAACTTGCTTATTCTCTTTTCTTTCATTATCATCCTAGCTCAAGAGATGTCTCTTTTGTACCCTGCTCACTGTTAGTCACAGTGAGCAGGCTTTGATGAAGTGTTTTTGGGGAAGCACAGGTTTCTCCCCTGGTGCTCACCTCTGCTCTGTCCACATATTTGAAAAATCTGGGTCAGAATGAGTGGTGTCCACCAGGGAATGTGCTCAAAATCTGCAGCTTTGCACTATGGTTAGAGGAAACAGCACCACAGAGTGGTGCTCCTTCCATCCCTCTAATGGCACAAGGCCTGTTCCTTCTCCCTTCCACTTCCCTGTGCCTCTCAGGACAATGCTTTACCAATATCACAGACTGAAATGTCTGCTTTGGGAAACAAGCCTGAGGGATCCTAGCTGGGAGGAAAAGAGGCACCTACAGTACCAGTACAAGCCACGAGCATATGGATGTGGAGATGAAGCACTTCCTTGAGGGATTTTGTAAGGGAACAGAGGCATGAAATGTGGGCTGTGACAAGGTGCCCTGATGGGAGCAAGCTCTCTACCCCAAGTGAAGCAGTGCTTTACTCAGACACCAAGTAAAGGCCTGGTCTCAACTGATGCGTTTTGGACTTCAGAAGGGCAAGAATGGTCTTTAAAAGCAGGCAAAATCCCTTAGACTGGGGAAATATCCAATCTGAGTCCCTCTAGTGAAGTAAATTTCATATGGAGAAGTTTCCTTTGAGAGATGACGCTGCAGTCTCACGTGAGCACACCCAGGGCAAGCAGAAACTCTGGGCTGATTATTGCCATGCTGGTATTTATCTTGATCCTTTATGTTTTTTGTCGCATGATTTTCTATATTCTAAGTGCTGGCAACAGCAGTCTGTCACTGTAGAGAGTAAATTTGGCGCCTGAGTTCCAAGTTCCTAAATTTTGGGGGCAATAGTTTGGCAGTAAGGTATCTGATTCTTCATGTTCTTTTTGCTGGTACTCTTGGTAAGCATATTTTTTAATTCATAACTTTCATTATAAGTTTCGGGTATATTACATATTTCCCCAAATGTCACACATCTCGGGTAATAATTAATTCGTTTTCACTTCTACATATTGTTTTTTTTAAATATGACAGTGAGAAGAAGCAGAAACTAGGAGACTCCAATTATATTTTCGCACAGTTTGAACACTGAGAAGTTCTCAAATATTCAAGATAGGAGCCCCATTAATTTTTTCAGACAAATGGTTTATGAGGGAAAAGAAATGTGTTATTAGTTGCCTGAAACTGTTGGTACATTTATATCAAATTCAGTTTTAGGTAACAAAACTAAAAAAAACAACAAAACAACAAACAAACAACAACGACAACAAACTCAACAAAAAGGAAGTATAATATCTCCACAAATAGAAACCCCTTGGTCTGACATCTTTCCTATAAAAAATATACTTATGTATTTTTCTTCAGAAAATTACAACATGTCTTTGAAGTTTATTTAACTTCCTCCAAGGTAAAACAAATGTGCTGCAGGGTTTCATTAAAAAAAAAAAAAAGGCAAAAAACAAAATACTACTTTTTCCTCCAAAATATTATATTTAACTACTATGCTGAGAAAATTGCCATATAGCACTGAGCAATGGGTTGTCTTCCCTTTCCAAGGCTCTTAAAACCCTGTACAGCTGACTTTCTTCATAATCTCCCAAATGTGTCCTTTTATACCTTGTCATTAATTTGATTAATCTCTGTGTAGGATTTCAGGATATTGAATTTCCCCTGGTTTTGCATAATTTCACATGATGCTTTTGTTATTTCATTAAGCAACTGAATTGACTGCAGTGAATCTTACATTTTCAAGTTTCAGATTCGGGCACTTAAAACTTCCTAATTTAAACTCATTTAAAGTTCTGAAAGCTTCTTTCACAGCTGCAGCAGCTAGAGCCTTAACTATTGCCTTTTTCTTTTTTAATAGAACTGTTCAGTCATCCACACGTACAACCTGTTTTATACCAATATTTAGGGTCTTCTGCTCTACTCTGTGTTAAAGCTGTGGCCAGGAAAGCAGGAGTAAGGAAACTACAGTAGTATTTTGAAAATAAAATGAGGAGAAGCACTTCCTGTTTCTGCTTAGTTCTGCTCTTGAACACCATGCACACAGTTGCTCCACACTGGTACTTGGTCAAATGAAATTACAGCTACAAATCAGGTTTTCTTTTTTCCTAACCCTATCCAAACCCCAAGCTTATTCTTTGATAGAGCCTTAGCTCTAAGTACTGCAGCCATTGCGTATGTTTGAAGTTTAGCATGAGCATCAATGAATTCTTTGTTCTGAAAAGACCTTGCTGGGCTGGACTTCTATTAATCCAGTGCTCAGTTAGTCTGAGACTGCACTTCATTCTCACACTCTTCAGTAGGATCTTGCCCAAGGCTGAGCACACCCCTCCAAGTCTCTATAGCATTTTTAATTAAGTGCTACTACACAGCTGAAAATTAGCACACTTTCTAGCTATTCAAAAGCCAGTGAAATCAACACATCTCTAACTGCTAGGGAAGACTTGCTAAAAGGTTTCCCCAGTGCCAATTATTGCTGCCTCGATGATCACTGATTCTTTGAAAAAAATCATTACATACACACAAACTCAACAGTCTGCGAGCAGAGCGGAGTCACAGCAGCAGCTGGCAAACACCAGTTACTTTGCACTTGCATATTCACAACATTCCTCCTGCATACATGATCCACAATTAAATCATGCTACATGCCTCTAGTTCTGCTTCCTGAACGCAGACAAATCAAACAAGTATAATTTAAGACACAATTTACAGCTTTGCTGTCAAAATTTTGACCCCGAATATGATGAACTTGGGTGGAATTGAGTGGTTTAAATAGTACTTTTGAGCTATTTCAAATGAAAATGACAGTTACATATGTGGGAATTTGGGGCACCTACCTGTGGTTACAATCCTTGAAAAGAACATATTTAAACTCCAACAACCTGTAAATTTTTCTTAAAATGAATAATTTTGAAAACTGGACAAAATGCACACAAGTTAGGTAAAGATATCACCATTTTTGAAATTATTTTCTTTAATATTAATGATGAAATAACCTAAAAGTATAATAATAATAGTAATTGTTGTAATAATAATAATAATTATTATTATTAAACTCAAACCATTTAACTCTGCAGCAAGAGTGATCTCAATGCACAGTCTTTGTGGTTTTACTCTCATCACAATTCCTTGCTTAAAAGGATGGAAAAGTAATTTGGAAAATCTGCACTCTGTCTGCCCAAACAAAATAGTTTATCCAAACCAGAAAACACATTAAATTAACAGCTACTTTCTCCTCTGGCAGAGTGGATAATGTCAGGTACAGTCACCCAGCCTCACAGAAATATTTATATATCAATGTAATGCAACATCACCAACCCACACCACCCCAAACCGGCAGGAATAGGAGGAGTGGAGTGCTTGACAATGTATGTTTATCCTTTTACAACTAAATTTAATTTACTGATCTAGTGTCCATCTTTTGGTTGGACATCCTCCTTGACTCTTGAGGACAGCAGCTCTGTAGACCTTGCTCTCAATAAAAGAATATAAATAACTCTTGGCACAGCTAGGTTACACAAGCCCCAATGACCTGCTGTTCTGACACTTACACTGAACTGCTCTTGTACAACAGATGGAGGTTTCTGTCTTTTAACACAGCCTCATCAGATACCTGGTGCAAGATCCAACATTCTCCCCAAACACACCATTATTCCACTAATTTACAAGAAAAATGTAGCTTTCTATCACCTGGTCTTCCAGCCAGCATAGCAAAAAGCCAACCCTCCTCCTACTGTCCCCACGTAAACACACATTGCAGGTGCTGCTCCTTGCCAGAGCTCAGGGCTGGCATGTGCTGATGCTCCTTCTCCCTCTCCAGCCAGGAGAGGCCAGGGGACAGAGACAGTACCATCCCCACCACATGGACACTGTGTCCTATGTGCACCTGTCTGGCTTCACTTGCTATCTTGCTGCTTCTGTTTTCTCTTTCTGAGAGACAGTCAGCGAGCCCTTCAGTACAAAAGCACCACACACACATTAGAAAAACACCTTCTACACCAGTACAGAGATTTAATCTTTTTCAGTATTTAGCCCTTTCAACAGGATGTTACCAACAGGCTCATCCTGCCAACAACTCCCCTGGCCATGCACCAAGGAATTACTGTTGCTCCAAGGGCAGAGCACCACAATGTGCTCTCCCCCCTGCAGTCCTGAAGGTACTCCAGGATTTTGGGGTACACTTTGTAGCTGTACCCGGCTTTCCCTCTTGCTGCTCACATCACTTCATGTCTGCTGCTGTTAAAACATCTTCTGCTTTAATGTATCCAGCTTGACAACTGATCTGGATAATGCTCTGAATTTCTGATAAAGCAGGGCCTGGTTTGATCAATAGGTGTTTCCATAGGAAACAGGATCATAAATAAAACAAATTTAATTTTTAACAATAGAATTAGCATCTAATGGAAATCCTAGCAAGGCAGGAACAAAGCTATTATTATAACCATTACCTTATAATCTTTATTGTCTTGGGAACTTTTAATAAATAATTATTGCCTGTGCAACAAATACGTTGCTTGTCCTTTCATTTTCACATGGCTTAACCTCCACTGTTTTGGGAGGGTGTTAGAATGACCCTGCAGTACCACTGCAAAGCTGACAGTATATTCAATATTATTTACTTAGGCACACAGTGTCCTGACCCACTTTCAGATTCCCACTAAGGAAAGGGCTCCCCATACAGTGTCACACAATGGGAACATTTGTAAAGAAGGACTGTGGCAACAGAACCATATTTGGAGAGTCATCTTCACTTAAGAGAACAATATTTCAGCTAAAGGACATTACCTGGCATTGAAACAAATGGTTATAATTGATCATGAATTCATTTAAGTTATGAAGAGGTACTTTAATGACCAGTCAAGAGAATATTCAGAATAGGCTTAGAAAGCATGAGCAAAACCTCCTCAATTTCATTTAAAACAGGACTGACTAGCTTATAAAGTCGAGTATTTGATGTCTATAAAGAGAATGACTCTAACAGATGACTGGGGATGTTCCTGCCAAGTGCTGTTCTTATTTATATCAATAAAGGAAAAAGAGCCTAGCAGCAGGAAAAGAAAGAATTTGCAAACAATGGAAAACAGCATTTCATACCTTTACCACGCTGCCATTTGCAAGCAGACAAAATGTCTTGCTAAGTGCTAGAATCTCCTTTTCCATTAAAATGCTAATAGGAAGGTTAACTTCAGCTTAAACTGTTGTAAAAAATAGCAACATAAGCAAAAGTGTTTAGCTTGAGGTTATACTTTGAGAAAAAACCCCCACAAATTTAAGCCAAATGGGATTTCCACTGAGAAAGAAAACTCACACAAACAGCAAGGGGAAAAAAAAAACCTCCTACAGCCAAGTGGGGAACAATTCTAACACCTGCATTTGTTTATGTGAGACAGTCATGGACTGATGTCTTGCTTTAAGAAACACAAATTCTGGGAAAAAAACTAATGTCTCCTGAGTGGAAGTGCATCACATGGGAGCCTTGCCTTTTGGATATTGTAAAATTAAATAAAATTTGTCGTTCCCCCCTCCCCATGCTGTAAAGTGAGCACTGCAGAGTCCCTGTGCTGATTTACACAGTCCCTGCAGAGGAGTCCTTAACATCCAAACAGGACTCAGAGCACAGTGCCTTGAGGAGGCTTCTGTGCACATCCAGAAGTATCTCAGGGATAAGGATCAAACTCCATAGTTATATACTTATGTGGGTGATACATGCAAATCTGCCTTCACTCTTTCATCTGAGAATTGGGGCTTTTCTTTTGTGCTTGGTTATGCTGATATTTGTTCATTAGCATACGGGGAGCATGCAGCAGGTGAACATTTCGACAGCCAAAATTCAGTTGTGACTCTCAAATGGCCTCATCCTTCCCTGGTGCAGAGACAGACTTGGGAGATCCTTTCATGCAGGCAGCTTCATCTATATTGAGGATGTGTCCCTTCTTGACCTTTTGACAAAGGACAGTGTATGCAGACCAATGAGTGCTCAGGCCATGGAGTACGGAATCCATAATCACACAGTGCACACAAGCAATATTCCAAATTTAATGTGAGTTTCAGAATCGAATACCATCAAGGGATAGAAGGAGGTAAAAGTGAAAGGAGGGAACATCATGGCCCCAACAAATTTCCACTACACAGCCCTGAACTGTGCATCCATACTGGTCAGCAGACGGTGGGTTATAATTTCAATTTATTAGCAATTGCATGAAGGCCTTGGGAAAACCTCTTTGTTAAGCAGTCCAGCCAGCAACAACATCTAACATCCTTAGATTTACACAAAATCTAAAACCTGCTTCTAACGCAGCCTAAGTTCATTTGCACTGAGGTATGCTTTAGAAGCTAACTTTCATTCTTAGACTAACAAAATGAGAGGAGAAAGGATTTCTTCTGGGGACTGCACTCAGTATTTTCACCATTTTCTAGAAATGGAGGTATCTGCATTCACTGATGTTAACCCTGGTCTGAGAAATAAAAATGGTGAAAGTTTTCTCAAACTGGAGGACAAGATGAGTGATTTTCACTGGAGCTGTGTAAGCCTGAGTTAAGTTTTTGTCTCAAGGATCTGTCACAAAAGTGAGTGAGATAATCATGGCACATCCAAATCAGAGAAAACTGCATCCAGCTGCGTGTAAATGTTTTCTACAGCACAAGGAGTGTCCTTGTAAATATGAACACATCTCCTTGAGTTCAAAGTAGTGCACATGCAATAGAGAGGAAAATCTTCATTATCCATATTGTCCATATGAAGGCTACAAAACAGGAAAACCAAAGTCCATGTCCTTCTCATTTCTGAACAGCTGCTATGTGAAAGGCTGTCCATGTATCTTGGCTTCTCACAGTTCCTCCCTGCCACCCTGAGAAGGCACAAACACAAGCACTGAGGAGGGAGCCATTCTCTGAAGCCACTTAAAATGACAAAGTTCAGTGCAAGCTGCAGCACAAGGACTCATGGCCCTGCAGACCAGAGGGGATTGCAGCTACAAAAGGTAGAGCAAAGCTACCCCATGAAAACAGATTTTGAGAAGCAGAGCTCACCTTGTTGAACTGAGGAAACTCGTGTTGTTCAAATGTATGTATTTTAACTCAAAGCATAAGACAAAAGTGAATTCCCTCATTGGCTTTGTTTTAGAATGATGGAATAGGTGGCAGACTGGAGAAATGTAATAACCAGCAACAGCTCTTCTATCAGCTGTGAGAGTGTGAAACTTTATGCCAATTTATAAAGTGACTTCTCCAATAGTTTGTGTGAATACCATACTGTAAAACAGCATAAGACTAAAAATATTCAGAAGGTGTCATTCTCCTCCCTCCAACTAACTCTCACAGACACAGGACAAAACTCAGAATGAAAAACCACAATTTCAGAGGTGTCTTCTGTAAATGCTGCCTTTCCTAGTGAAACTGCAAACAAATAAATAAATCCCATTTAAAGCACATTTGACTTAAATTCTAAGAGACTATTCCACATCTACTGCTAAACAATGACTTCCAAAAGATGATTGATGTGCTACCCAGTCAAACTTGGACTCACAATCTGTTTGGTTTTGTTTTGAAGGTTCACACAGAGCCTGTCTATTTCCATAAACTTTTTAATATATCATGATTTTCTGCAAGAGAACTGCAGCTGCAAATTTAATAAAATAGTATCATGGAGTCTGGAATCAAGGCATTAATGTAACAGGCAATGTTTTTGATTTCCTGCAATACTTGGGGTGCTGGGTCTTTCATACATTTTAAAGTCCAATCTTTCAAAATGTCATTTCCTTGCCTGAGGAAACCATGGAGGATGACATTATTGATTCTCAAACAAACTCTGCATTTGGATGTTATTCCCGTTAGTAAGATTCTTACAATAAAAAAGTACATTCATGTGCAACTTTTCCAAAGGAACCCACTGTAAACAATGAACAGGATGCTCACATTTCTGAGAACAAGGTACATTTAAATCAACAGTGAAGCTGTTGGTCACACTCAAAATGCCAGATAACCAGGCAACTCAGTATATCAAATATTAGGAATGATTAAGTGAGACTGATGTGATCACAGATTACATACTCATATGCACTGACACAGTGCCAAAACTTATATATACTTAGATATACCTAGATATACTGTGGAGTTCTCCTGCTTCAGGGACCTGAAGTGCTTGAAAGGGTCTCAGAAGCAGAACCAATGACAGACAGAAAAATAAGAGCAACCAGACAGATTATCATTGCTACATTTTACTGAGGCCTGACAAAAAATGGCAAGGTACCTATAGAGACCATTTCTACCATTCCCTCACCCCAAGGGAGGATCAGCTCCTCTTTCAACAATCCTCTACGACCACTGCTTTCCTGACAAGAGTTGGTTGAACCAGTTCTTCAATGTTACAGGAAAATATTCATAGTGACATGAAGTCACTGTCTGAAACAGGCTTCTTGGTATTTCACATGTTTTATACAAAGCTCAACTACTCTCAAACTGAGGTCAGGATTTTAGCCCAAACTAAATTAACTCCAAGTAAGCTGATGCAAGTAAACACACTCTTGCATATAAGATATGCATGCTGTTAAACAAAACCAAGAGCTCGGTAGGTCAGCACCAAATTTCCCATAACAAGAACAGTCAGAATGGACATGCATTGCCTTCTTCCCTTATCTTCTGACTTTACCCCTCACAACACATCTCAGTGTGTGTTGTGCCTTATTTACAATTGAACACACTGTTGTCTCATTTTCAGCTCTGCATCCACTGTAACCCCCAGGCCCCTTCCAGCAGCCCTGAGTGCAGGAATAAATTGCAATCTCAGAGATGGTTCACACAAGGCTAAGCACTTTCAGCTCCCACTGGCACAAAACTACCTAGGTTTTTAGTGAGATGAAGGTATCGGATTCCTGTAAGTTTGGGTTCACTGCGTGTCAAGTGTTCCCTACTTTCCCTCAGGCACCTCACTGAAACATATCAACACTGAAATTTTTTTCCTCATCGCATGCCACTAAAGAACAACTGTAAATGGGAGGTTCCCAAGTACCTTTCTTTCTTAAAATTCTGGAGAATGGGCTTTAACACTATTTTTCCAACCATTTAGCCATGATGGGAAAGAGCTGAAACTTTTCTAATTATTGAACTTCTAATAGGTTACCTAAAGGATGGAACTTGTAGCTGCCTAATATTCAGTGATTAACTACAATACCTGGGTCAAATTGCAATGGCAAAAGAGAAAGTTGGCTCGAGGTTTTAAAATCTCTGTCCTGTGATATTATGCCCATGGCATACTTTTCAGGTCTTATTAAAAGAAATTCTCTGAAATATTTCTTTGAGAGCTTCATCTTTATCTTATTCATGACAGTCTTCAGTTCAGGATTCATCATTTTTTAAACAACAGGTGCTACTGGATTCTTCTATAATCTCCTTTTTATTATTATTGTACAAGACCGTTGACTTAGCCCTGTATTGTGCTTCCTTTGGTTTTGCTGTAAAAATATTCTTAACTCGTTAGGTAGGCAGTTGTTAAACTGGAAGGATTCATCCCACAATGACACTTTTGCTTCAAATCTTAGATTAAAATGTACATTTTAAGTGCATACTTCCGTGTCCAGAACAGAAAAGAGACTCAGAAGGGATACTGTAGACCAGCTGTATGCCCACTTTTCTTGTTCACCTACAATTAGCAGTCATTTCTGGGTTAATAGGATCTTTTGGTGACATTTCGTGTTCCACTCATGCAGCAAGAACCATTTTTTTTAATTAAGTCTGTGCTCCAAAAACAACACAACTGGCTAGAGCACACACAGTTGGAATACTCAGCACTGGAAACAGTCAGATGCCCACAGCAGGTTGTATCTTCATTCAGTTAGGGACCTCCAACTTGTAGCACAGAAATCATCTTTGAGAAATTGCCACAAATTGTCCCATTAATATAAAATTCAATGCCATAAGATTCCTGCCTTATTTTTCTCTATGAACAGGAGTCAGCTGGAGCTAAGCAGCTTATCTCACCAGACTGTAATACGAGCTACAGTTATTTTCACCACTATGGCTCGGGATAATGAAATAAACACAACTGTTCAGCTGAAAATGGGAAGAGTACAGACATCTGCATACACACAAGCATTTGTGAGCAGGGTATCTTGCCACTCTGATTTATAACTTTTTCACTGATGGCAATAAACACATTGTTCTGACTACTGAGGATAAAACTCATAATTCACTAACGTTCAGTGTATGTCTTAAAAAAATATTTCATTGTCAAAATATCTTATGCACTATTTAAATCTGCATCACTCTATATGCAGCTTCTCAAACACTAAAAATAGTTTTGATATGTACTGTGATCCTTTAGCAATTCAAATACCAAAACTATTTGAGACTTTGGTACATATCCTTGAGAAATAGCCCAGCATTATTTTGCAGACGAGTTCCAACCACTACACAGTAAATTGGAATGCCCAGAGGTTAGCCTGTTTATAAGCATTTGATGCCTTATATTATTATTTTTCATATTTGTGTGTTGTGAAATTACATTGCTTGGAAGAAATGGTAAAATTTACTGTGATACAAAACTCTATGGCCTGACCATGGTTCACACAGTATATTAGAAAGAATAGAGACAAGAAATGTAAGCTGAAAGATTGATAAATTGGTACAAACCAGGTTAGGTACCGTGCAGTGGAAGAACATAATTTTATGATTAAAGTTAGGACGGATTTTGTATCACAAACCTCTACAGATTTGTACACATTGATCAACATCAGTTGCAGGTACAGTGGCTTCTTTTAAAAATGATCTGCCATATGAACTGACAGCAAAGCTGTAGCCCAGACCACAATGCTGCTGATGCTAGGGATGGAATGGGTGCCAGCATCTGACTGCTCTGTGTCCCCCCTCATGGGCAGGCACTGGATAAACAAGTGGAGCTCAGCATGGCATGGGAGTACTGTGGCATCTGTACAGAGGAGACAAGCCCACTCCACAAATACCAAGCATGTTTCACACATGCCCATCTTTGGATTACAGTATTTACTTGTATAAATCCTATCATTTAGAGAACAAGCAGCTAAGTGTCAATGTGCAAAACTGAAGCTGTAGCTCTTTCTTGAAAATGGAATTCCCACAGGATTTGAGCAAGAGAGATGTGACCTTTCCCACAATGGAAGTAACATGCTTCAGAATGCCCCTCTACCATGTCAAAGCAATCTGCAAAATAAACATGGTTCTGGGGAGAGTCACAATAATAATTTTTCTATGTGTGTTACTTGAACAGAAGAAATGTTCTTATAGTTTTATAAAATTGAAGTATTGCTGGGCAATAAAAAGCAAATCATAAAGTATATATTTGGGGGCACCTCCAGGCTCCATCCATAATGTAAGGAAATGGAAAACAAGCAGCAAGCTAGCTAAACTACTTCCAAATTTATCATTGGAACTAAAATAAGTGACTTACTTTTTTTGCCCTGTAAAATGTATGTTAATGATATTCAAAACATTTCAGTATTTGGGAGGAACATATAACGCAAGGATTCCTCAACCAACTGCTAGAGCTGACACTTCTCTTACTTTCTTTAGCCTTTTTGCTCCACTTCTCTTCCATATGGCAAACCATCCTTACTATGTGAGACCAATTACACACCATTGCCTTTCCTGCTCCTTGGGAAAAAGCAGCAGGTTAGATCAAAGTTCTCACCAAATATCCCTCAGATCAGGATACCCATACCAGGATTATCCCCAACCCTTCTGCAAAGCAATAATCAAATTAAACATGAGGAACCCTACTGAAATGAATGCACTAGAGCACTGCAGGGAGCCTGTGCTGGCTCCATCAGGGACATGCATGCAGGGAAATCCCACTCTTCCACACAGCCCTGATGACTGTGACACAGCAGTAGGGACATTTGGCATCCCACTGAGCCTTGCACATTAACAAAACAAATAGATAGACATATAAAGCCTACAAATAGACTGAAAACTAAGTTAGAGGTTACACCTACATTCTTCCACTCTGTTCCTGCTGCTTGGTTGAATGAGCTAATAGTTGCCTTTCTCCAGATGAACATAACAGGGCAGTGATGCTCTGCTGCAGAGGTGCCCACTCTGGCCTCAGACAATCCTTCACTAGTACCAGCGAAGAAACAAACTCAACTTCTCTCCAGTTCATCACTGTGCTCCCAAGGGTCTCTATATTGCATTTTACAGAGGAGAAAGGAGCACAACCCAGGTCAGTGCATCAGAGCTGTAGCTGAGCAGGGTGGGAACACAGGTCTCAAAATGCTTAGACTCCTGAGGTTTTCTTTGTTTGGATATGGATTAATGCTGTATTGCCTCCTAGGAAAAACACTGTGGCATTCCAGAAAGTTGAGAGAAGGCTTGGGTTTGGTTCAGCCTTATCTCCTGGGGTATGTCCCAGAGGTCAGCATGCACAGGGGGGCTTAGTCCTTACACCCAGTTCTCAGGGTTCTCCCTCTTGAGCAGCAGCTCAGATAAGCTGTGAGAGATAGCATCATCATAGTGGGGCCAGGTACAGAGCAATGACTTGGATTTCTGCTGAAATACAGGAGCATCCCACTGATTTGAAGTATCACTACAACCTTACATCCCATTTCCTATTACTAGTTCTCCAGAAAAGATTTCAGGTGCTAGTGTTCTCCAAAGATCTATAATATCCAGTGCTATGATACAGCCAAACCAGGATACAACAAAGACAGTGTGAAAAGCAAGAAAGAAAGTCCTTCCTGCCATTTGCAGGAGACGGTTTTCTGAACAAAATAGTTGTCTAGCACTGAAGTAATGAAATCATAGAATACGGCATGGAGTAAGGAATATTCAAGCTAGTAACAGAACTGCAGGACAAAAAAAGAAGTCTTGGGAATTGCAGCTGGAAGAACCAAGTACTGTAGTAAACACATACAAACCCACATAAAATATTAAAGTATCATCAGTTATACTGACACGATTTCACACTAAGGATTCCTTGGCAGCCAATTATTTATCATCAGAAGTACAGCTCACTTATTGTGCTACAAATCTCAACTGACTCTAATAAGGAACTAATTAACAAAGATTAGCACCCTTTTTGTATAATGAGCCACAAAGCCAATCAAGACAAGATGATAACAAGATGCAATCAAGGGGTATTAAAGACAACAAAATAGTGCCTAAGACTAGAGAGAAATATGCTGCAAGAAAAGAAATATCCAGCCAAAGAGGAATCTTCTTCGTAAGGAAGTGGTTGCTTCACGTTTTTAAATATTTATTCAAAATGTTGAAGAGAGGGCAAGACTTGTCTGATAATTAAGAATTTTTCTAAGTTACAGAGATTTCTGGGCTCTAGTAAAATCTATGACCTGTTGCCTTCCAGCACCAGTAGGGTGCTGCTAATTCCTTTGCCAGGGGATGTGATACAGCTGCCCTGCATGCCTGTGTACAGAAGTTAAATACCCAAGGGATACCTCTGGTGTATCCCTTCCCAGAGCTACACTAGAATTCCCAGCAGAAGGCATTTGTCCCCTCCATATGTCTCTGAGCTGTCAGGGAGCAGTCAGCTCAGCCATGCCCAGCCCTCAAAGAGGCACCCAGCGCAAAAAAAAAAGAAAAAAAAAAAGGAGGGGGCACAAAGTAATTCCTCTTCCACAGCTGCAAAAAGATAATGAAACTCTGCCATGAGAAAACACTTGTGATGCCACCTGTGACACCAGCACTAAATGGAATCATTCTCAGACCTTGAAATGATTTAGGCTGTGACACCCTAGGGCAGGGATACCCTAAGGGCACAGGTGTGTACAGTGTGCAAACCAAGATTGAAAGTTTGGGTCAAACATATTTCCTGTCCATTTTCCACTCTTTACAATTGCACTGGTTTAGGGATAATCAGAGAACAGCAATTCAATATGGCAGCAAAGTCAGAGGAGACTTTTTTTTTCCAGTCTTGCTTTAAGCTATAAGCAAACCCTGATCCTTCTATTTCAAAACACTAAATAAACATTGCAATAGGAGCCAACAGAATAGAAGGAGCAGTGGGGTCTGGCAGAAAGGGCAAATAGTTAATTGGGGATGAGAATTTCAGTTTCCACAAGGTGATTGCATCATCAGCCAGCTTCCTGGCTGTTTCTATCACGCCCTCACTTTTGCCAATACCCTTGAATTTCCACCAATATCCATGCATTTCCATGAGCAGGTCCATATTGATGAGGCAGCATTTCCCACGCCCCAAATAAAATTTGTATTTGAAAAGTTTTGCCAATTGAAAATGTATTTTTTAAAATTAATTCTGTATTTTAATCAAGTTATTGCATAAGGCTGGGTTAAAATACAGTTGCTAAAGTTAAAAAAAGTAGAACTAAACCAATCCTAACTGATTTCTTCAGTAACACCTAAAGCTTCTGTAAAAAGCAACATTTCAACTTTATTATAAATTTCTACTAAAATAGAGATAAAATAAAAAATTAGATACTTTCACACCATGTCTGCATGAAGATCTAAATCACCACAAAATAATTCCCATTTTAATCTGAAAGTCATTTGATTACTTCTAAATGGAAATAAGATATGAGTTAAAAGGTACTGTATTCACTTAAAGGCCTGTGATCAGATCTGCTCTCAATAGGATATCTCAATCCATCAAGTATTTGCCTTGTAATAGAATTAACATTGAACTCACAGGGCATACTTTATCAGCTTCCTTTGTTTCACTGAAAAGATATTTCACTTTCCCATTCCCCTATCAGAACCTGAAGGCAGTGACAAAGCTTCTGTGAGGAATTCTACTTCCTAAGCCTGCATTAAGACTCAAGTGTGGAAAGGTATGTCAGATCTGAGATAAACCACACTGCAGGGTTCAGGTGTGGCAGGGCTGAACCTGACCAGACCTGGCCACACACCTACACAGAACTGCCCCCACCTCTGTGTGCCCACAACCCACCCCTGCCAATCTCCTGACCTGCCCTTTTGCCAGGCAAACACAGCCCCTTACCTGCTTTGTGGAGCCTTCCACTCAACCTTGAGAGTGAAAAATAAAAAAAAAAAAAAAAAAAAAACAAACATTTTCTAGAAAAAGAAGCAGCTGTGAATTTTACCATAGGCCTGTCTCAAAATGAACAAATTACACACTGTAGTTTTTTAATTATGCCTACATCAAATCGCATAATGAGAGATCACTTCAGTAGTTCTGTACCTACAGAGATAGCCAACGGACAGTGCAAGGCAATTAAAATAAACTCAGCATCAAAAGCACCTGAAGGGGACCATAGAACAAACGGGAACATGGAGCTACTCACCGAGTCAAACACCTGTAGCCAAGGGTGAGAGCACAGCAGCCTTTCCTGACATGCCACTGCACACACGAGCTCATTTTGGAAAGTGTTAGGCCTGGGTTTGAAACCCTCCACTCCTTATGGCAAATAATAAAGCATTCAGTCTAAGTACAGTTAAGCAGGTGCCAGAATGTGTGTCGGCTGGCAGCCTGTATCTGTGGAAGTAGTTCCACTGTGGGTGCCCCTTTCTGAGCCTGCAGAATTTACCACCATGCTTTTGCACACCTGTGTCTGTGTGTCTGTCTGTGCACGTTCATGAAGCTTCCCCTCTAAGTAAGTACTGGGAATGTGAGGAAATTATGCATCCATTCTTCTTGTGGACACTTAACTGCAGAGAACATCTGGGGAAATGAAAAAGCCAAAAAAAAAACAACCCCAGAATGATGAAAAAAAATCAGTAAAAAGAAAACGTGTGTGTATGATACTGTGTGAAATTACTCATAAAGACAGCAAAGAACACATGCCCTCCTCTTTCTCTTTGCTTTGCCTCTCCATGTCTGGGGCTGTGTGAAGTCTCCCTGCCTGAGATTTTCTCATGATTTTCGCTTCAGAACTAGGAGCACACTTACTGGGATTTGCAAGCAAGCTACTGCTACTGCCGAAACCTGTTGTCACTCCTAATTCCATTTTTCTCCTGCTCCTCACCCCACTCCCAGCCGCAGGAAAACTTCAAAAGAGCTCTAGGCAGACCAACCTGCTGCCACAACAAGACAGGATCATCTGAGGGTAAGAAGATTCCTGACACTGCTGATGAGAAGCAGCTCTGGTGAGGTTGCAACAGAGCTTGTGGCACTGGGGAGAGCAACAACTTCTTGCATGCCACAGACAGGCTATTAGGACTGGCTGGAAGTCTCTGCTTGACCTACATGGTGAGAAACAAAAAAACTTCACAGCAGTAAGAGAAGTGCTGATGGGAAGTGAGGCTGTGAGATGGCAGGACCAGACTGCTGCCACTTCCAGCACTAAGCAGAGAACGGCAGGAAAAAGGTTTTTGTTCACTCAAGACTGAAAAATGCTTAATATAAAATACAAAGAGCCAGAGGCAAATTTTATATTTCTTGCAGGTTTGAGAGGTAAGTACACTGTGCCCAGATGATAGCAAAGAAGAGTGAGTAAACAGCAGATCTTACTCGGGAACGTCTCACCAAATGCAACACCATTTGTATGAGGTGCAGAGAAAAAAAGCTGGACTTCATCGAGTGCTTTGAGTGCCTAGGAGATCTGGCATCTTAAATGGGTCAAAGCAAAGAAAAACCTTTCATTTTAGTGAATATCTTTGAGAAACCACTCCCAGTTCCTGAAAATGAAATTGTGACCAGAGTAACCCTAAGCACAGGGGACTCTGCTGAAATTTGGGAAGGTTCTCTTTGACTTTGTGCAATCAAGATTAACATCAGATACTCCCCAAACCACAACAAGGAGAGATGTCAGTTACAATACCTGCCCCCAAGCTTTTTAATGAAAGACACAGTCCAATTTCCTTGCATTTTCTTATAAATGTCATTTTCAATACCATTTTAAAAGAACTCTTAAGCTGGAATCTGAAGCAAGCAGGCACAAATGGGGCTTTGACACTGTCTCCAAACATCTAAAACCTTACTAATATAAAAGTAATTCTTCAAAAAGGGCAATTTCCCCAGGCTGCTGCATTCCTGATATCTTTTCTATTGGTTTGAACCAGATTTCTAGAAGTTAACAAGGAATAATCACAAAAACAGACAAAGGGCAAACCAATGCACTCCTCTCCTGTATACTGCTGACCAGGGAGGTTTAGTAGCTGGACTTTATGTAATCTCTAACTCATTTAGAGAAGTGGCAAGCTCTACATCAACTAAAAACTGAGCTCCACAGAAGCCCAGTAGCCTTCATGGTTTTTCAGTGTTCCTAGCAAGCTGCAAGAACAAAATAATTCTCACACCTTCTCCTCCAGCCCTCAAAGTAGCACTCTCTAAGTACCCGCTGGGTAATGGCTACACAAGCAGCAGAAGGCATGGTACACACAGAATTAACCACCCTAGACAAGCTGATTGCTCTTTGGCAGGCACCAACAGAGGTCGGAAATTCAGATGTTAGCAAAGTACCCAGGAGTTACAACATCCTAGGGTGACTTTATGACACTCGTATCCTCAGCTGCCTGCACTGTTTATGCTGGACAGTAAGTTCTGCACCTTTAACTTGGAACCTTTAACACTNCACTGTTTACACTGGACAGTAAGTTCTGCACCTTTAACACTGGTCCCAAGAGCAAAGGGGGGAATAAGAAGTGTGGAGTTTGTTTTCAGAAACTGCTCGTGCTCCCCTGCACTCCTTCTCCTGGACTGTGCTGTCTGCAGCACGGGCAGTGAGAGAGAGCTCTCCTTTGCTTTTAGTTAGCCTTTTTAGCTAGCTGAGGCAGAATAGCTCCTCAGACTGTGGCTTTTCTCTTTCCTGGAACTGTTTAAACCTGATGTGGGCTGAAACCCCAGAAAAACACTGAGAGCTCACACCCTTAGCCCACTGGGGCCCAGGACGTCACATTTCCCAGCACCAGAGGGACTGATAAGGGACTGAGTGAGCTGAGCTACGCCCCACTAAAAGGACTTTCTGAATTTCCCATCTCTTTGGAACAGTGAGAGGTTTTATTGTTTAATATTATTCATTTTTTTATGTTTGTGAATATTTTGCTTGTTAAATAAACAGGTTTTTTCCACTCTTCTCCAAGGAAATCTTCTCCCAAATCAGTCTGGGGAGGGGCCACTTGAATCTGCTTTTCTAGAGGGACCCCTTTGGGAGTTTCCTCCCAAATTTGCCCTAAATCAGGACAGCACCTTATAAATTTATTACAAAAATGTGTATAGACATCCCAGGAAATGCATATTTGCATGTAAGGTGAAATCTGGCTGCTAAGTTGGACACAAAAGGGGAGTTACAAACTGTCCCCTGTCAGGGGAAGCACAGCCCTTAGAAAGACAATGGGTGGAGTGGGACATCCAGTACCAGGGAAACCAAGCTCCTCCAAAGGGAAAAGTGGGGTTGTTACTGTGTTGTACTTCCTATGTCTCTAAGTAATTTTAAAAACAACAACTCGGTTTGTCAGAGAATTGCCTCCAATGCAGTTGCCCAAGGAGAGCTTTCAGGAAGCAAGCAAAACAGGCAGGATTGTGCAGTGATGCCCATCCATCCTCACTGCACCATTCAGGGAAGATTAACGAGCCTCCACCAGGGCAAAGGTTTGTCCACTGAAACTACCAGAATAATGAGCTCCCTGAGCTAATCCCAACAACACAGCTATGTCCTGAAAAAAACATACTCCTTGCTCAGGAAGCTACTATGCCTTCAAAAAGTGGGAATGTGAACACACAAATGATTGGGATTGGATTTGTAAATCCTTACCAGGAGAGGTAAGCTCTAAAACTTTCAAAAATGAGGAGCCCGAGCCTTGTAAAATCTCTTCAAAAAACCTTTTTAAAAAATATTTCCTATAAATTAATATTTTAACTCAGGAACTGCTTATGTGAGAAATATTTCTTATCTCAAGGCCCTTCAGCATGTCCAAATGGACAAATCTCTTTTGTTAGCTGTTCTCCATTACTCTGTTCTGAATGAACGCCTCTGGGACAGCTATAATAGATATAATTTTTAACATCATATCTAGTCCACTAATAAAATGATGCCACTCTGCAGAGAGATTTAACACCAGTAGGCCTCTCCAGCAAATTTTTGCTCCTGCTGTGCAGGCTAATTTCTGAATATATGGTTCAATCATATGGTTCTCATCCAGATATTTTTATTCCCTATGAAAAAAAAAAAAATAGCTAATATGATACTACATGAATAAAGCTTTTTTACAGGCACCATGATGAATAGACTCCTTGCTGTTATTTATATCACTGTGTACAGTCCTGGGGTTTGTGCTACCACCTGAGAAGTTGGGGCAGCCTGGGATCAGGTGCTTTAGCAGCAAGGTACCATTCAGCTCCCAGTTCAGTTCTGAACCCAAAGGGACACACCAGAACTGCAAATTCTGCACCATTCCTCCTCACACTCTGGGTGACTGATTCAGCATTTCTCAATACATAAATATTTTTCTGATTGCAGGACAGACCTGAATCTTGTATGACTAGTCTTAAAAGTGTTTGGACACAGGGCAAACACTGTAACACTGTACAGCACTACATGGCTGCTGTTCTTCCCCAGCTTCCATTGTTTAGTACTGGCATGAACCTAAGCTACTGAAATGCTGTCCTGTTGGCATATTACCAACTATATAAGAATTATTTGCTGGGGCATGGTTTTTTTTACAATCAGCTCCAAATTCCCAGCTAAAACACCCTCTGATATTACATGATGGCTTATCCAAATGTGAGAACTTTTTAGCCAAAGCCAACCCCAGGAAGAATTCAGAGTTCCTGCCCAATAGATACAACAACTATTATTTTGTGTTCTCTCCTTCTACCTACAGAATATTGGAAGCATGAATTCACTGGGTATCCTACATTCTGTGTATGCAGTAGGTATGCTTGAGCTTTTGCTGGGAGGGGAAAGGACACACTCCAAATTCGGTAACTTGTTCAAAGCCTTGAACTGAATAAAATAGTTGAATAGTTGAAACCCTGAAGGTTTAATTTTTGGCAGCTTCAGATCTCCATGCAGCCAGACAGCAGCCGTGGTAAGTAGTGCTGCTGCCTTCAACCAGATGTATTTTTATCATGCTGGGTCAACCACTAGTGGAGAACAACTCATTCTCTGCCAGTTTGGTCTCTGTCTGTTCTAATCCACTGACCAGAAGCAACTCAGTAATAGACAAAGAGTTATGTCCACTAAAAACAGAGGCACTTGCACCCGAAGGGAATGTTCATTGTTGGTTTGTTTTTTTTTTTTTTTTTTGTTGTTTTTTTTTTTTTTTTTTTTTTTTTTTTTTTTTTTTTTTTTTTTTTTTTTTTTTTGTTTGTTTGTTTTTTTCTTAAGTTACTGAAAGAAAATCCAGGTAGGTGCAATGCAAGCTCTTTTACTGAACTGGAATCCTACCTTCCCTTCTGGCTCTTGCACAGAAATTATTGAGGTTTTAAGGTCTGTTTTCCAGACTTTTACAAGTCTGTAAAACCTTCACAGCTTTCAAGAAGAGTTTGGAATGTAGACTTCTAGCCGAGAAGAGTGTAGTAAAATACACAACTGCTCGTATTTCTATCTGAAAAAGCAAAGCTGGAAAATATGTATGCTAATTATAGGCTAAAAAGCTATATGACTCTCTTTAGATCAACTAGAATCTTACATAATTATTTTGAACAGATGATTATGTGTCTGCTGTTACAGGAACTCAGCAAAAGACATGATTATTTAGCAGTCAGCAGATTCACAGAAAGCGGCCTATGGTCTAAGAATACAACCAACATGGCATCAGAGCAGTGACAGACATTATGAACTTATTTATATTACAGTTCTTTCTGCAATAATGCCAGAATTCAGAGTGCTTTGAATTTCAATGATTGATAGAAAAGGTTGATATTTTATTAAGCTGTTCTGTATTTCACAAAATCATCAATCTTTAATTAAAGGCCATTGTTTTTCAAGGAAGACAGAACTGAAAATTTTATTCCTTCTTCATCTGAATGTGACTCGAGTTATAGCAGCCAGAACGGTTCTTGTTTGAAAATAATTTTTGTTCTGCTTGGATTATAATGGCAATAACTCCCAAATCATACAAGCAATTGTACAATTTTAATATAAGTGAACAAAGTATTTTCTTTGTGTTCCCTCCTTTGCAAGCAGGTACTGTGATTTTTCAGGCTCATTTCTCCAGTACTTGTTCATATCAATATGTAATGGTTCCTAGGTGACCTGTACCATTGCCTCCTCCTCTTCTGAGTGCATTCTTTGGACAGAACTAGTGGTGGGCTTTGGAGATAAATCTACTTCCTCCTCTCACAGGTACTCCTGTATAACAGTGAATTAAGCAACACTCCTGAAAATTGCTTTTACTTTCCTAGAGAGCAAGCATGGAACTGCCCCATCCTTAATCTGAGGTATACTTGTGGAAAATATTCAAAATCTGTGGATGTCATGTGGTTTACCCATGGTAACCAACTCTCCCCTCCTTCACCTCACACCAAATGACAAAGCATCAAACAGTGCTGAGGAAGACAGAATTAAGGGAACTGTCTCAGGTGAGGAAGCCAAAGATCCAAACCTTACTTTGCATAATTACAAGTATTATTTATAGCCAGAAAATTGTCTCCTTCCCTCTTTTAACCTTGAAATTATTGTTAGCCAGCTTCATACTGCACTTAGGCTACTCACAGCCCTTGTACCTAATCCTTCCCAGACATTTCCAATATTTGTAATGTGGTGTTGAGTTTTACTTTCAGTGAAAAAAAAAAAAAAAAAAAAAAAAAAAAAAAAAAAGACTAATCCCACAGATTGTTTTCTACCATTGCTTTCTGAGGATCATTTTCTCCATGTCTTTTACTTAATTATTGCTTCCCTCTTATTCAAAACCAACAAAACTAAAAAAACCCTTTTCTTTTTAACAGAAGACTATTGATGGCAGAAAACAAGCAAAAAGCTGCAGGAAGATGCACAGGAGTGTGAGTTACACTAGGGCATTCCTCATTCTAATGCAACATTACATTTGTTCCCAAATTGTTGTCAGAGGCTACTACTGCACTGAATTGCCACTTCCATGCAATTTGATGGCAAGCAGCTTTGTGCCAGCTGCTTAAAAAAAAAAAAATAAAAAAAAAAAAGGGGGAAAAAAAAAAGCAAAGGGG
>VWYO01023543.1:116981-169162 GCA_013400275.1 Rhadina sibilatrix
ATACAGTAACCTCAAATGCCTGTCTGTGCCAGGAGAATGAAAGAGAAGTCCATGGAGTTAGAGTGAGATTCCCAATTGGTCTCACTTTTAAAAACTTGAACTTTTGGAGGAGCCAACTGGTGTTGTAAATCAGAGGTAAGTTACACAGGAACTGAGCAGCAATTTATTCAGGTACTATTTTGTTAAGATACCATTTCCTTCTCCAACTCCAAGATCACATGCTTCACAATGACAAGAAACTTTTCCAAAATCTTTAGCTATTATGTTCCCAATGAATGAAGTGTCTGTGAGAGAGAAAAATTGAAGATTTCCTTTGACAGCCTTAACATCCCATGGACAGTTGTGGTGCTTATTTTCCTCTTGTTCTCAGCCTTGCTGAATTAATTTCTGACAAACTGATGCCAGAATGTGTGTCCACATTACTAAGTGACACTTCGTTCAAGCTGTAGAGACCTATTAATCAGGTGTCCAAATCAGGCACACCAAGTTAAAGGACTGAGTATACAACTGACTTTTATTGTTCTCTTCCTGCTTTTCTCTTGAATCAATGGAAAAGTTCTGAGATAAGCATGTTGTAGAAGTGATGGATGCCATCACTGCTAATTATTCCACCCATTACAAGACACAGAATAAATCACTTTTTGTCTGGTGACTGTCGCATCGAATTTGTAGAGCACAAAAGACACTGCAGATCTGTGATACGCCTCTGTTCTTCTCATTACATAAGAGATAAAGATATGCATACTTAATAAATACATTTATTTTAACAAGATGAAGACAGGCCTAATTCAAGTAGTAGCACTTTCTGAACAGCTTTTTTATTATCACTATTACTTGGTACATGAGCACAAGACAAGTTTTCTTTTCAAAATGGTCTTCACAACAGAGCATGGGGTTTTGCCATTTATGTTTCTAGTAGCTGCATCTAAAAATGCCATTTAGAGATGAAGCTGCTGCACAAGTACACTTTGTTCAATAAAAGAGCCAAACACTCATTTCTATCAAGAGCTCTGTAAGAAAAGCTTCCTTATTCATAAGGTATTGATTCAGCATAAGTTTCCTGTATACTTTCAAGTGTTTGGGATTAGAGGGCATTAGTGAAAAGGACTGGATGTTTTACACCAGCAGTTGTAGCTGGGGTGCTGTGATAGCTGGAAAAGCTGTGCTCTGACATGCACTGCTGGAGGTGACCACAGACAGCCCTGGGAGAGAGAAGAACCCTGCACAGGTTTTCACATGTACCCTCCTCTGAAACTCCATTTCTCTTCTGCTCAAGGCTTGAGATTGCCCTTAAGCATTGTGCATAAATCTTCCCCACTTCCAGCAGAATAAAACACTTGTTTATGTTTTGCTGAATGCAGCAGACAATTGGTCAAGGAATGGGAAATAAGTTCGTGCTTTACCTTGGGCCCACAGAAATCAATTAAAGCACGAGTACCTCCTGACATCCTTGAGGAAGGAACGTCAGAGCCATAGTTGACACTGTAAAGTCCAAGCAGATCCAAAGCATTTGTCTATACAAGCAGAGAATGAGAGCTCTGAGTAAGCTCATGTATGGGGTATCATTTTAACAATACACAGCAAGATGGATGTGCATGCCTGCTCCTGGTATAAATGCATTCCTACCTCTACACTTATTTGAGTGTCTTTCTGCAGAGGAGATAATCCAAAACCTAACTGAATAGAGTGTTTTCTAGTTAAGAAACAACTGCTTCATCCCTACTCTTTGTTATCTTTTGAATGAACTGCTTAACATAAAATTTTCATTTTTCGTTTTTCTGCTAAATTCTCCAGGGGCATTTATTTTTAAAAGGTTGGAGATTTCACAACAGACTTCAATTTCAAAACTCAAAACTTGATTTGAATTTAGCCCTGGATGAAGGCCTTTGCTGTGATATGCTTTCAAAATTATAACTACAAAATGAAGTAGCAAAGTCATTTGAGACTTGTTTACTGCATGATAATTTCCACAGCTGGAACTGCATATGTTTCTCTTTAGCTGGGGACAAGGAATGGCTTGAAAAGCTTGCTCTCCATGGCAAAGGGAATTTAACATCCACCAAAAATCCACTTTTTTTTTTTTCCACAAAAATGGAAGTTTTGCTTGCCAGCTCACCTCAACTCTTACTTTTCTAACTCTTTAGCCTATGCATCTGAACAGCTCTTCTCCAGCACTGACACCTATGCCGGCCACAGACCAAATTCTCACCTGCCCTCTGGTGGAACTCCCCTGAGGGCTACACAGGTTCCTCTGTTGGTGTTGATTAGCACCAACAGAAGGCAGATTGCTCATTTCAGATGTCTGCCCCTTCAGTGGCACAGGCTGACTCAGGGACTGGCACATCCATCTGACTGCTATAGGTCAAAGGGACTGCCCTAGATGAAACCAGAATGATACATTTGCTTTTGCATCCTGGGTTTTCCTCCTGGTGCTGGCTGTCTAGGGCACTGTCACCTTTACCTCAGGAAGCTGCAAATGCCCTAATTTCAGTTTCATGCTGTAATGAATTTCTTGTAAGCTCTGTACTATCTCCTCACCTGGTTACTTTCCTATCACCTACACTTCTCACATTATGTTGCGCCGCTTTGAGGGGTTTCTGGCACACATTAGCCCTTGTTACGATAGTTACAGCTGTACCTGCACGTATGCTACAAGGTTGCCCCTTTCACACCAAGTCAGCCACTTACAAATCTTTCCCTTTCAGGCTGAAATTTCCCAGGTGTGAACGGAGATCAGAGTTGATTTTGCTGTTGCTGTTGCTCTTGCCTTTTTTGTTGCAAGGAAAATATCTGTTTAGACGCTCTTTTTCTCTTTTGAAGGCCAGAAACTCGAAACCAAGAGCACTGGGATAGGGGGACTGTGCCAGCCAGCCCAGCAGGACAGTGCTGCAAGGATGCTGCACCAGGACAGTGTGGTGGCATTGCACCCTCTGACAGAGATGGAACAGGCTACATTCATCCACTGATTTATATTACATGTGCATATTGCCTCCAGGAGTGATACGCAGCACCCACAACAACAACCCCATCACTGCAGCACCACATTTGTTACGTTGACAAATGAGCTTCATACACAAAACTGCAGCCACATGCTTTTCAGTGACCCCATCTCCCCCCATCCTTGCTATGGCTAAAAGGAAAACAGCATTTAATACTTCAAAATTGCTCCTGCTTTGAAGGGGTTTATGATAAACCCTTTAAATAATGATTTTAAATATTTCTTGGTGCACCAGGGCTTCAGATGAGAGGAGAACAATTGCTCTTGTTACTTGTGTTATCTTGCAATGCCCTCTCCGGTGGCAAGGTCCTTGGCACACATGACAAGCACAGGCTGAATTTAAATCAACAGGAGCAACTTTTTAAACCCACCTCCATAATAACCAACTGAGAATTAAACATAAAGGTCAGCACAAAGTAGCACTGTCTCCTTCATTTCTACTGCTGATCTGAGCTGGTTGAGGCCCTGAATTCTTTCAGGCATCTGTTTTAGCTGCCTACTTCGATATCTCTACCAGGTCTTTGGACTGATTTGGACTATTGGTGCTGGGTCACAGATTGCACCCATTCTTTGGAGACTCTTTCTTTCTCCATGATGATACAGCACAGCCTGCTTGTAAGTTCTCAGCCAGACATGCAGGCATGCGTTAGAATGACAGAGAGCCCCAAAGTTGGAAACATTCTCTGGGTTTAATTTTCCTTTGTTGTGGGTTAACAGGCATGGCTATGTCACAGATTTGGGAATTTAAACTGACACTTTTCACACTTGCAGCTGTTTCTCACATCAGCCTCTGGGATTTGGCTATGCCCTTATATTTAGTAAACACAAGAACAACAGAAAGATTTCCTCTAATTTAGGCATCTTTACTTGAAGATAAGGATCTGCAGTTTCATTTCTTATTCTTATTTTCATAATGTAAACCCAGCAAGCTGTTACTCACCAAGCTCGTCACCAACAGGGAAAGCAGAGAAATGCAAATGTCTGTGAATTAAGGCAGAATCAGAGCAGTAAAAGCATATTAAGCCAAAATCAATCCTATTTAAAGGATAGAAACATGCCATGAGGTATCCAAATATAATTGATAATATTCTTGAAATGTAGTATTTTTACCAAAATGAGCACTTATCTATTTTCCTCCATCACCTAGAAAATTTAAAGAAAAGAACAGCCTGTAATGTTCAGATGAAAATATATGCATTGCACAGTAACTTCTTTTTTAACCTAGACTTCATTATCATTTTTTTTTAAATGACATGTTTTAGCAATATTTTTCTATCCCACAGCTCAGCTCTTTTCACCCTGGATACTACAAAAGAAATCCTAACAAGAGAGGTTGGTCATTTTGCAGTGTTAGGGGGAAAAAATAAAATCACTCTCTGTCATACTGAAAACATGAGAATGATTCGGAATCAAAGGAAGTGGATGTCATCAAAGATCCAGATAGAAGATGAATAGCTTTGGGAAGGAAATGGGCTTTTTTTAATGCAGTTTAACATTGAGAATGCATGTAAATATCTAGCCTGGTTGAGTAGAGAGATGGAGGATTTGGGGGAAAGGAGAATAGGGAGGGTAATGCACACAGGAGGGTATATAGCAGACACAGCAGACTGGGACCTGAGTGTTTTCTTCCAAGTTTTTCTTGAATTTTGACTGTCTGTCACAGTAAACAGCCCCAATTATATTCAGCTGGATTGACACATACAGAGCTCAAGGCTTGGGAGAAGAATATTTCAATAAGCAGCTAAGTTACTGCAGGCATCAGGACATCAAGTTTTGGTCTCAATTCCTCCTCCTTCTGACATTTTGAAATGTCAAGCTCCTGTCCATGTTGCTGCCTTGCTTCCCACCTCATCTAGAACTGAGCAAGGGAAAGTTACCTGTTTACTGCACGAAATGGACCACAGGATCGCGGGTGATTTTCAAATGAGAAATACACAACCCCAAAGTCAGTGTAATGGTGCAACTCTAGCTTAGGAACTGCAGCGTGGTCATTTTTATGTTCTTACTTGAAAGACATACATTTTCAAATATCACAGTCCTGGAAAAATCAGCAAGATCTCCACACTGAATGGGGTCTGTCTGCAGCATCTCCATCCATGGCTGCATTGTGGTGTCAGGCACCACAGGGGGCTTCACATGAGTACCAGGGCAAGTGACAAGTTCCTGTCACCTTCAGGTAACACCCCACATCAGCAGCTGTGTCAGTGAGAAGCACCTAAACTTAACAAAGCTCTTTTCTCGCACCAAATAAAAGCTGGTGCAACAACACAATATTTAAACTCTGCAAAGTCCTTATTAAATGTGACAGCAACAGCTGTAGCAGCTTGAGCACTGACAGAATGAGGAAAAGAATTAAAGGCCTTTTGAGGGCTAGAAAAAGAAAGCAAGTACCATTTTAAATATTAAAAGGAGGTCTGGGCTGGCAGGGAATATAGATCTGGTGGCAGATAGCCAGAGAATTTGGAGGTACTCAAAGCTGTTTCTCTGACCCTCCCACAACTTAATGGAAAGGAACCAACTTTCTTTCCAGTCCATATCTTCTACATTAAACTAATATATATAATTCACATTCCTTATCTTCAAATTATGATGTGTCCCATTAACCTCTCCCCCACATCATGAGCCCCAGCTGAAATAAACCTCAGTATTTGCTTATGAAATGTACAATTCCCATTGCAATGCCAGAACAGTGGATAGTGGGGAACAGAATTATTCACTTCTGGAAGGCAGAGAAAAAACGGACCTTAAAAATAAAACCCAAAAGAGAGGCATTTCCCCCCCCATAAATAGAATGATTCAACACATATATTATAGCTGTTCTTACTTTCCATGATTCTGCTTTTCTGGAATGAAGGCATTGATAACTTTCCTTGAGGGAATTGCTGGAAGTATTTCCGTGCTTTAGCATACGCTTCAGTCATGTGGCCATGATCTACAGGAACCTGAACAGTCCTGTATAGGAAGCCACTAACATGGAAGAGAAATTTCTCATGGATAAGTTTGTCTAAGATAAACAGTCCCAAGTGAATTAACTTCAGTATATGAGTAAACAATTAAATATTTCTTTGTGTGAGATGTATGAAACCTGTTAAAGGTGAGAACTTAACAGGCTTTGTCACTGCTAGGAGGTGCAGAAAACACAGTTCTAACCCCTGAGGACTCCACATTTCCAGACTGACCTCTTCACCATCTTCTCTTCCCAGCAGCAGTCTGTGATCACAGTATTTCCTCTGAGTGCTGCACTGCCCAAAGCTTTACGGCAGCTTCTTTGTCAAGTGATAGAAGAAGACTTTTAGCTAGAAAAGCAGTGAATTCTCTCCCTCTGGAGAACAACACAGAAAAGCTGCAGTTTTTCCCAGAATGGAATTCTTACTATGAAGGGAAAAATAATTTCTTAAGGGGGAAAATGCTAACATTCCTCTCTGACAAAAGTAGTGTTTTTTCTGAAAATCACATTTCTTCATCAGCCTGATACTTTGGTTAGGTTTTTCACCAGTTTCAAACAGACTTTTACATCAGAAAACCAAATAACAAAGGCTTTCCTCTCTCCCCATCTAATCCTCACCATGTTTCTGAGGTCCATCCCCTTCACATTGGCATCCACACCAAGCTGAAGGACCCACTCTTATTTCATTTACAAATCAAGTTGCCTGTATTTCTGCAACATATGCCTATCCCAAGAGAAGCACAAATGGCATCTCTAAATCAGATTGCTTTACTGCACAGTCACATTTACCAATATTTAGATAATACTCTCCTTAAAAACATCTGCCTAAATACAGTTGCTACGGCCACTTAAACGTTACAGAGCTGCCACAGCCCTGACAGAGTTTTGTTCCAGGTGCATCTTATCTCACATTAAGGAAGAAAAAGCAGCATGGTAAAGTATTGCAGAGAAGCTATAAGGGCATACACAGCTTATGGCAAATTGGTTCCTTCCCTGCCAGAAACTATAACCACTCCTGGCCCAGGATGGGCGGCTCGACTCTCCGCAACTGGATTGCTAATGTGATATGCACTGTATAAAGATGAAAAGCTATCTGGTGCTTGGATCTAGCCTCCTTCAATATAAGCAAAGCCCTTTTATCATCTCAATCGATTACGAAATTATCTCAGACCAATTCCTGGCAGACAGGTACCCACACAGGAAAACCAGCACCAGCCAAGATAAAACAAAATCAGAGACCGCACAGACCACACTGCCCTTTCCGAGGAGAAACAGGCCTTCAGGTCCACTGCTGGGCTACACCAGAAAAAACCACAAAGGATAAGAACCCAAAGCTGCCTTAGAAATTTATGACTATATTGTTTATTAATTTTACTGTTAAATCATTTTGGTTTGCAATTCTGCACTTTATATTTCCTGCACTTTCGCAGAGTACTTCAGCCCAGAGGGCTTGTCATAAAAAAGACCTTGGAGAGCTTTTCATTTTAAGCCAAAGAAAAAGATGAAAAGTTAAATCACTTACTGTTGCATTCCCATTGGCTGAAAATTGATTTTATTTACTGAAACATGCTTGCATTGCAAAAACCACTCAACACACACAGTAAATAAGTCAGTACATGTAAGTCTAATGTAACAGAGTAGCTACCTAGCCTTTTGAAATAGGCTGGAATAATAAACACCTAAATACAAATTCAGTTGAATGCTTATTTTTCTCTTGCTTACAAAAGGTCAATCAATCCTCTCAAAGACAAAAAATAGCTCGGTTGGTGCTGATGAAAATTGAGAACATATTTTCCATGCTGCTCCATGATATCAAAGACAAACAAGGTACTTAACACACACAGCATATTTTTGTATGTCCTTTCAACTTAAAAATTGCAAGGCACAGAGCAAACATCAGTAAGTTATTAGCTCCAGTCTTCTGGTGAACTTCATAAGAGCAACATCAGAGCCTGAAGCAATACTACTACTGTCAGATCTCATAAGCTAAACAGGGTCAGTCCAAACAGGCACTTGAATAAGGCACCTTTGAGGATCACATCTCTGCAGCAAGAAATAATGCTGACAATTCAGTAGTGAGCACTATTCCTTCCACAGCAGAACTTTTCATCTCAGATACACAGCTACAAGTGCCAGGCAGCAGAAACCAGTTTTGAAAGGCATCAGCATCGTGGTGTGAAGATAAAATCCTGATCTTCAACCCAAGTTAAAGTAGAGCTATTCACCTATCAAAATTTTTCCAGTAATTTCAAAGGAACGAGACAGTCATTGCTTCCTGTTCTCAAGCTTTTCTTATGAGACAAAACATTAGGCAAGATTTGCAGTTTCTCTGAGTGGGAAAGCTGCATTTTCAGTGGACAAGGCAATCTGCTCACTCAAGTGTATCTATTTTACCATTAGCAAAATGGTTTCAGGGGCAGTGTTATTTTGTGTCTGTGCATCTATCTGCCTATCTATTATTAATAAAGAAGAAAGAGCATCCAGCCTACACTTTCATGATGAAGGAAGCCTCCTCTAACACAGAAAATGAAAACATACAGGTTTCTTTCAGTGTGTGTGCTTTACCTCACCGTTGTGGGCAAAACCCCTACAACCCTATCATTTATACAAAGTCACCTCCACTACTGAAAGCACAATACACTTATAGAATGTGGCTCAGCAGCTCCTGGAATGAACAGCAGTTTTTAAAGTGGGAGCTCATATCTGACATTTACAGTATATAGTCAGTGATTCAGAGAGCTACAGTTGCTGTGCACAAAGACAGATCACTGGAGAAATGAGCAACCCAGAACATGTGTGGAAGCCTTGGCTGTCCACATCAATAAATTAGACAATACCAAATAATCAATGCTACAAACTGCAAACCGCTGATTTAAGGTGGAAGGAAAAGCCATGATGTTCAAGAACATGACAGAGAACTAGGGGGCAACATAGGTCAATAAAAACTAATGCTATTTGCCATTCTAATTACTTTGCATGTTCATGAGCCAGGAAGGCAGGCTGTGGAGCTGTAAGTAAAGTGCCAAGAGTACTGACACGATATATAATTCATAGACTGCAGCATATTGCTACATTTCTCACTGCCCTTAGAACTTGCAATTTCTCCAGGAGATACGGAGGTAATATCTAATGTTTATCTTCCAAACTCATTTTTCATGAACCCTGTATTAACAGGTCACTCTGGTGAATAGAAAAGTCATCAATCTGGATCACTTGAGGGACTGCAAACAAAGGAGCTTTTATCCTTGTGGATATATTTTGTTGTCACTTCAACAGTGACGGTTCGCGCAGCAATCACGAATGGACACATGCATCCCTCAGACACTGTCCAGATCCTCACCTCACAGACTCTGATGAGGTGCTCTTGAAACCAGGAAAGTTGGTCCAATTTATCAGGACCTTGCTGGGTGTCAGGTGAAAAAGAGATGTTAAAAGACAGAACAGGACTGGCACTTCTTCCAAGTGAATGGGCACCCTCATCGTACTGATACCATGCTCTGGACTGAATTTTCTTGTTGACTCTTTGCAGACACAGAAGTTGCTGCAGATTTATAATGGGGTTTTTGCATGGTTGAACAAGAAATACTCTGAAAAAGGCAGAGAAATTGCTCCATTTTCCAAATGGGGTCAAAAGCAAATGGACACATTTCTCTTGCTGGATCATACTGGGCTTTACCTGAGGTAGATAGAAAAACTAAAGTCCCTAAATCAGTGGCAATAAAGTCTGCTTTGACCACAGAAATGTGCTTAGCTGTCTAAGGGAGTTAAGAGAATGCCAGACATAACAAATCAGAATTGAAATTAAAGTTTTAAGATAAATACTTTACTGTATTACAGAAAGCTAATATTTACAAAACAAAGACCTTGGTAAAAATTAATACAAATCACGTAAAATATATCAAAAGAAAACACTTAATTGTTGGCACTTCCTATATGTAGCTTTAAATAGACAGTTATTTTGGCAATGGTTTGAGAACCCAGCTGTGAAATTCATTTCCTGGTCTTTAAGTACTGTATTTGTCAGCATTTAACCCATTTCTGCCTTGCTTTCTCTCACAGAAAGGAAGGTTTCCTTTAGAAAACAAAAATACTAGAAGATGCAATGCATCATTTATACGAAAGTACAGCAGAGGAAATGCTAAGGACAGTATCTTCTACGACAGATCTTTTAAAGCTTGGGACTCTCAGTAAAAACTTAATTTGGGCAGGCTTTTTGCTGTCTCTTGCATTTAATGAAAAAGTGATTCTCTGACTGTGTCAAGATATTGCAAAGAAGGAGAAGAGATGAAGTCTTACTATGGAAATGTGTAATTTATATGAGCAAGTAAATGTCACCTGAGATATGATGTACATGTTATATATTTTAACATGTCAATATTGTAAGTGAACAAGAAGGATTTTCTGTAACCAAACAATCTGCAGTATCTCTCCCAGAAGTAAAGAACTTCTGCAGATGTAACTTGTTCACTTTAAGATTGCAATTGCAAATTAACAATTATCTAATTTTCACAGTTGTTAGAACTACAGTCATAAGCAAGCTGCTTCTCTCTTTGCCTTTTGTTTTGTAAATACCTTCCCATGAACAATTGGTTTCTCCAGATTCTTTTCATTTATTCTCTTTTGGACTCAAATATTGGTAAAAGTTCTGTTATGAAAAAAATGGTGAAGGGTGCTTTCCAGGAGGAAAGGCCTTTCTGCATCTACCACTATAAATGCAGTCCATTAGTCAATGTAATGTACTAACACTATGAATTAAAAAGGAAACTGAAAATCTTGCCAGTTTTTTATCCCCCCCTCTCTGCTTATCTTATATTTGAGGAAAATCTGAAAACGCACACCTTATTTTGAGTTTAGCAGCCCTGGTTGGTTAATCATTGTATCTTTCTTTGTGACACCTTAGTGATACCTAAAGCCACCATGGCACAAAGGCAGGAGAGCCACAGTGTGAGCCCCCTTTTCCCTGCATTCTCCAGGCCAAGGTGTGAGATCCAACCTCATATCAGACAAAGAAACAGGGTGCAAACATCCATCACCCCCTTGCTCCCGGAGCTTTCTCCACAGGCATTTACTGTCTGCATTACAAAGTATGGGAGGGAGTTCCAACTTACTGATAAAATCACTTGTTGGAACAAAAATGGATGCTAAAGTAGTAAGTGGCAATATTCCAGTGTTCCCTGGCTGCTCCCTGTTCAGCAGCTCCCCAAGAAGTTACAGGGAGCAGGAGCCTTTGGCTGGAAACAGCACATTTGCTGCCAAAAGGGAGCTCTGTGTGGAACACTTGCATGGGATAGAACATGGGGACAGGCATGCTGGGCCATGTCAGAAGTGGAGGGGACTGCCAAGCACTGGGGAGTGAGCTGGATGTTGTTCACAGCAGGCAAAGAAAGGTTAAAGCTGCCAAGCCAGGAGAAGAGAGAAAGAGCAAAAAGCATGCCCCTGGATCCTACAGCTGCTGACAGCTTCAATATCACTTCAGAATTCTGGGGAACACTAAAGAGGGGAAATTTTTCTTTTGGAGATGTGGAGCTAAACGAATAGAGCTCTCAAGAAGGAGCACCTGCTTCCAGGGAAAGAGAGACAGCTCCAAGTATAGCAAACACTTCCCATACCCACCAGCACTGGCCATTCAAGGAAGTGAGGAGGAGCAAACCCTGAAGGCCAGGGCAGCTACCACCATCCACACATGACCATGTTTTACCTCGGAGTGCTTTTCAGGCTGTTTCATCAGGAAAATTCACAGGCTGCTTTAGGCTTTCCTTGAAATGCTTTCTGCTTTATTTGAGACAACAGACTCTCTGACCCATGCTTGAAAAATACAAACAAATAAGGGAGAGGGGAGATAACAGCTCTCATCAGAGCTGCTGGCCAAAATCAACAATGAAACACCACTGCACTTCAAGCAGCTCCCAGATCCCAGGGATTAGGTGAGATATTGAGTGCTGACAGGAACCAGAGCTAGCATTTGGGGAAAATTTTGGTATCTCACAAGAAATTTCCAGCAAAACATCAATTAAAAATAAAATTAACAGAAACATTACAAAACATCTAATTTCAGAAATGCCAAAAAATTTCAGTAATATACATTAGTAGTTATATGTGTTATTAAAAATACTACAGCCACAAGTCAAAATAAAATATATCAGCTTGCAACAAGGAAGTAATTTGACATAACAAAATCAGAAATACAAAGTGTTGCAATATGACCTTTGATGTTAAAATTACATAGATGGAAATTAATGTTATTTTCACACAGTGCTCTAATTGACATTACTGCCTTATTTGTTGATTAAATGGTGCTAACAATAGCTATTTCATCCCCTCTCCAAATAAAAGGCTCTGGAGCTCAGAAAATAAAGCAACAATGGGAGAGTGGGAACATGACCAGCCTCCTTTAGGATCCGGAGGCTCTGCCTTCTCTGCAGAGTGCAATGCCAGGCAGAGATGTCAGAGTTAGTTTGGGTACCAAAAGCCATGCAAACAAGTTAACTGGCTCTGCTGGAAAAGCTCCTTCACAGCTAACTGAGGAACCCCAGAGCTCAGGCATGTCCCAAGCACAGGACCTGTCACTGCACGAAGCTGCTGAAGATGTTCAGATCAACTTCTGCTCCTCAGCCACCTGCTTTTTTAACCTCAGTCTTATGCTGGCCCTGCTTTTAATTACATCTACAAATCATTTTCAGAGCTCATTGACCTTTCAGAGCTAAACTGGATTTTTGGATAAGTAACTACTTAAGCAACACTGAACCATTTCATAAATTCATTGCAGATTACTCAACAGTTTATGCCAAAACACAATGCCTTTGGGAGAGAATCATAATTACATGTTTTCAGATTAAGCAAACACCAACTCATATATTTGACACCATAAAAGTAAATCCCTTATAATAGCCTCAATTCCAAAGGACTCACTAGGACTTCCATGCTTCAGCTCAGTTTAAATAAGCTTTTAATTTATCTTAACACTTCTTGCTGTGGTTGTTCTGGGAACTGTCAGCAGCCAAAAATGTTATCAGTCAACACACCATTTGTATGACTTTGGTGACAATACCTTATCCACCATAAACTGATAAGGCCTAGAGTGCACTTACAGATTACTGCAGATGTAAATTTGACTCTGATCAGCACCCAGTAAATGCTGCCAATGTGTCACTAGCCTCGACTCTTAATAATGTAAAGCAGTATATCCAGTTCACAGGTGATTAAAAAAGGGCAGAAAAACAACCACTACGAAATGGTGGACATACTTTAACTCATACCCTTACTTCTTTTCTGGTAGCTTCTCTCTCTTACAGCACTAGAGCTGCTGGAAAGTCCAACTAATTGTTTGCCCTTCTAAATCCAATTCACCCCCTTGGTTTAACAGTAGCAAATCACCATCAACTACTTTTGCTAATACAGGGGTCCTAAACCCACAAACAAAATCTAACAACAGCAGCAGGTGTAATTTGAAAAGTGAGAGATGTAATGAGACTTGAAAGAATTTAATTGAAAAACTATGATCAAAGAGTGAATTCAGGCAGAAACATTCAACTCAAGTAGCCATGTGGAATAATTTGTCATTTACGATGGTCAAAACAGATATTGCTGCATAAATGACTTTTAGGAACAGCCAGGCATTTTAGCAGCCTTTGAAAAATATGCCAGAGTAAAGGATGAAGGAAACTTGGAGGACAGAGCTCCTGGACAGAGTGGTCCCGTAATTCCTGCATGTCACTCCAATCCATCACCAGCAGTTTATGAAGTTGGTCAGATGCCCACCTTCTGCTTTCATACTGGAAAATAATTCACCAGTAGAAGCTCACAAATCACCTCCTTCCACAGGCAGCAGAAAGAACAAGGCAATCCCTCCCACTAGTAGAGCTGACCCTGAAGAAACACATCCCTGCAAAACAGCCTCACCTGCCAGGGGCACCTGGGCCATGCTGTGAGAGCAGGTCTTGCTCCCTTCTCAGAGGCATCACCCCTTCCCAAACCTCCAAGATATGTCTCCTTCCATCTTTTTCTCAATCTCTGTCCTTACAGACCAGTTTTCCAAAGCAAAAAGAGTGCTGAAGGAGCAGATAAACACAGCGGGTGTTTTTCACAGTGGCACCTTTTCACCCTCAAAGCCATTGAAACAATGCTGTGCATCAAGGCAGAGAAAACTTGTTGGTAGGGCTGGGGAAAACAGGAAGATGCATAGATTGCCTTTCAAAATCAACACTACCTCCTATGTTTGGTTTTTTCTTTTAATCTGAATAGTATAACTGCTCTTCAATCACTGGCATGTACAATACGCATTAACATGCTTTTGATTGCTGATATTCCTGAATAACTAATTTTAATACATTCTAATAATGTAGATTATCTGCAACTTTGTATTAGTCCATTTAGGTTTTTTTTCTAAATAGGTGCATGCTAATCTATTATCTAATTAAAAAACGAGTTTCTGTTACATTTTTACGCTTCAGAACCCTGGATCACAGTTTCTAATCTCTCTTGTTTGTCACACCAAAGCTACCAAGAAGCAAAGTGAAATGGTATCAATATTTTTTTTTACATAGACTGAAGGGTTATGTGTTATTTGCTAAGAGATAACACTGTTGTCATGTTTTTCCAGCAAAAAAGGCTGACAAGACTTGTTTCACATCTGTCTGCATAATATAACAAACCCATGAAGAACTAGTGATGAAAAAGCTGGTTTGTTGACAATCTATTATTGTTAAATGCACCCAAACACCAAGATTTAGGCACTGCTCATTAGTGCTGTATTGTAGCTCAGGATTTTGTCCCTATAAATACTTCATGTCAAAATATTTTTCAAATATATTCTAGGCTGCAAGCCTTTCCCTTACAACCGTGAAGAGCTACAGACTCTGAAGCCTTGTATCAACTGAATCACACCCAGCTGTTCTGGGTTCTGCAGCCAGACAATGACACTGCCAGCCCTATGTCCAGCTGCCCCTTCCTGCAAATGCCATCTGACTTATTTGCTTTCTGCTCTGCTCACCTGCCAACACCACTCAGGTCCCTCTGTCTGTCTTCCCCTGGCCAGGCATCACACACTGATAGCTTTCAGTTTCCATCTATGACTCCTTTCTTTCTTACAACGGATGATTTCTTTCTTACAAATTATCGCATATTTCCTCATATCATGACTCAGTCACAGAAAACAGGGAGGAGGAACTGTCCTCCTACCTCTAACTGGCCCACTGAGATCTTCCACTTGGGTCTGCAAAGGCCAGAAGGCAAGACAAGATCCAAGGAAAGCACATGCTGTCCTTGCAGCTCCCTGACACAGGCACAGGCACTAAGAAAACTGAGCTGACACTTTGGCACAGGAAGTTAAGGCAACACCTTCTAATAGCTCTAATGACATCACTGGACTTTGATGGATTACTAAATAATAAGAGCAGGGTTGTGCCCCCAACTGAAAGCCTCTACTTGAAATAAATCCTCAGGCAACACTGATATAAATACCAAACAGGCAGTCATCCTTCACTCGGCCCACAACTGCTCTCTTGTCTGCTGTTAACTTTGATCAGGCTGGCTTTTGGGATCACATCTTCAGCAAAACTGCTGCATTTGTCTGGGATCTCATTAACTATTCCGATTAGTTTTACCAACAGCAAGTTAAAATGGTGTGTCTGGCTCCTGCATCTTGAAATTTTCCTAAAGCTTTTGATGTAACTTCTGTTATGACAGCACTGCATTTATTCTGATTTCAAGTTTCACTTTAGATGCCCGTTCTGCATTTAGCTATGAATAGCAAATATTTCATATTGCTACTTACATAACTACCAGAATCTTCACAAAGGACTAAAAGCCTCATGTACCGTATTTGATGTGACTTCAAAGAAGAAAAGATCCTTGTCTTACAATCAAGAGATAAATAACTTCATCCACCAAACTGTGGATGTGCATTTTAGCAAACACCTGAAAGACTACAGGGAATCTAAGCCAGCCTCCTCTCTCTCCACGGCAGTCCATCTCTCCTTGCTCAAGGGAGACATGGAGTTACCCATTTCACTTTCAGAATAACTCTTCAATAACAATTTCAGGTTACCATGGCTGCTAGCAGTGCCCAACAGAGCCTTTCTGTTCGAAATCCTTATCTTAGAGGAACTCAGACACTTGCCAATAAATGCCAATTCAGGCATGGTAATAAGTACCAGTAATAGAAACAGCATTACAAAGCTCCTTCAGAAGAAAGCCGCAGGCAAGATCCTTTTCTCCACATCTGTGTTGCAGGCTAGCAGAGACAATTCTACCCCAGCCTTCAGCAGTATTTGCTAACTGTGATTTTAAAGACCAGCAGGTTCAGAAGTTAGAGCTGTGGTTCTCCCTCTAGCTTCTCTTGGTACAGTATTTTGATGAGAACTCATTTTCAGACAGATGAAAAATGGGGCCCAGTGCAACACCAATTCCATTACAAGAAAGACCTGGACATATTGGGATGAGTCCGTGAAGGATCACGACATGTATTCAACCAAGTCCCTGAGGATGTCATGTACCTTCTCCCAGCTGTGATCTGTCCTCAGGACCCCCCCACTTGGCTTGGAAAGCCACACAATACAAGCAATCCTTTGCTATTTGTTGTACAAGTTTTCTTTGACCTCTCCACCACAAAGATCTAAACCTACTGACGTGTAAAATTCACAAACTGAAACAAAACAAAAACAAGAGAAACAAACTTACTCAGCCAAGCTGTGAGATAATATGCTTACATAGTTCTGTTACATTTGTAGTTCTTAACCACACTTTTAGGTTTTCATTCACATAATCTTACTAGCCTCTTTCAGATATCTAGAGAGATTCAACCAGCAAACACATAACATCAGATATGCCTCCCAAACATATCCATCTGGAAAAGGTGTTTACAAACATATGTGCTTTTATAAACTAAACAAAATTTAATGCAACATAAATTCAAACCAAATTAAAGGGGGAAAATCTTCTGCTTCTCAAGCATTTTGCAAAAAGGAGAACACTTACATATTTCATACTTACATTTTAAATAATTCATATGATAAACTTTTTGATAAGAGAAATAACTTTAATAAATATTATATTTCGTTCAGGACAAATTCCTAAATTTTGAGGTATAAATACACCCTAGTGTTTAAATAGTGAAGAGAACACATGACTTCTAGCAAGGTCATGATGAGAGGGAGAGCATAAAATATCCATTGTGAGGAATTGAGTTAAATGCATCTCGTTTTCACTTTGTCAAACTTAGTTCACATTTTTGGTTGAAGACCAGCACATTACTTAGGGTAGCAACTATCCACAAAGCAGGTATTATATCTTCATTCATATCTCAGGTCTAGGGTCAAGTAGGTCAAATCAATACTTTAGAGTTCTGTGCATGGTCAAAAATGGGCAATAAAGGATCACATGACATAGGGCACACAGGGACAAAAAACTCACCGAAAATGAGGCATAATGATAAGAATTAAAAACCAGATTCCACTTAAAGAGAAGACTTTTTTTCAAGAACATATTAGAAACAGCATATGGAATAATTCAGCTTGATATAAGAAAGAGGAATTCTACCAGTCAGTGCTTTGAGTAGGACCTCGTTTTAATCAGTACGTAAGGAAAATACCTAACCATTTGTTTGTATGGTTCTGTGTGGAAGGCTGAAGGAAACCCCAACTGTTTCCAGGTACTTGCAAAGTTCCACAGATGGCAAAATAATAATTACAGATATCATACTGTACAGTGGGATGAAAAGAGAGCAGGAATATATCACTAGACAATACTTAATTTAGCTATTCATTTTTGGTACCTGGCAAAAAAAGACAGAAAAATAATGCTGTCTGGTAAACACTACATGAAGTCAGAACCATAGAGTGTATGACTTCCTGACAAGCAGCTTACTTTGTTTTGACAGTCCGATACTGCTAACTTCATTCTTGGAATAGGTTGTGCCATACTCTTCACTAAAAACAATCCCTAGACTAGAAAAGCTAATCAACAGAAATTAAATGAAAGCTTAAAAATATGGAGCATTTCCAGGTTTTGTGCAGAGCAAAAGGTAGAAATACTCTTCTGTGGAATTTTAGAAGATCTTGATATAAATTTCCCTGAGTCTGGGACTGCTCAGCTACTGGGATTTGCTCTGGACTTACTTCTATCAAACAGATTCACCGACAGATTTCACTGACATGTGAATACCATTTTTTCTTATTATTTCAAAGCTTTATTTTTTTCCTATTGGCATAGCAAAAAGATTCTTACCAGTAACCTTCAATTCAACCGTCCTTCGTATAAGCTTGCCTTCAAACTTTAGTTCACAGGTATAATTTCCTCCATCTTCTTCCTGGACCTCTTGAATTAAGAGAGTATTTCCCTTCTGAATTACAACACTTCTCCACATCTTCGGCTCACATTCCTGCAGAAAAAAATCCAGTGCCAAAATTACCTGGCTTGTACATGTAAGACAGTGTTGCCTGATCAGATTTTCAATATTATACATAAAGAAACAACCACCTAGATCTATTTTGCAATTAAAATTCAAACATAATTTCAGAAAGCAGAGAGATCTAAAACTGGAATTAATTTGAAGACTGAAATTAAACAGAAATGTTTTTAAGGTTCACTTATTCCTACTGCATCACATGGGCTGTGTTTAATACATGGTGCCCTCAAGCAATGGTTAAGTATCTTCTTTTTCTTCATAACAACTGCCAAGACCTCTCCTTTAGGATGGACCATTAAAATACGTGCCTATTTGAAGGGAGTAAGGGCAACATCTGTAAAGAGCTAGCCTGAAGGCAAATTTTAAACATAGTCCCAAGCCAGAACCATTTACCAATAGAAGAAAACAGGAAGAACAGCAGTTTTTTGAGAGAATTCAGAAGCCTGGTTTCCTTGCAGCCTTATCACTGGCTTCTCCAACACCTGATGAGCTTTGATTCAACCTTTTCTCACCATCACACACTTTGCAACTTCACCCTCACACTCTGATGCAGGACATGGTACTGATAGCTTGCAACACTCACAGACTTCACCCACATCTGTTGTTTGGCAGATTTAGGTTCATTGCTACAAATTGTGGTCCCACTGGAACAGCATTTGAGTCCTTCTGTATAGGGTGTGACACAGCGCAAGAAGCAGCTCTCCCCTTTCCAATGCACTGGATCCTTGCAGGCAGATCTGTCACCTTCCCTGTGAACAGCACTCATGATCGAATTGTTCTTGGAATGCTCTGAACAAAAAGCATGGGCCAAATCTAATCATTGCCTCTTGAAAACGGCACCTTAAATTTATGTATTTATTGTCTCCAAATACCTTTAACATCAAGCCTGTCCCACCTGCAACAAAATCATACTTTTTGAGTTCTCTGAAGCACTCAGTAACCCCAGCAGTTCCAGAGGCTCTGGCTGATCCTGTACCCAGGAAACACAAAGCAACATAGGGCTTGAGTACCTTCAGTGCCACTCTACTCCCTCTCTCAAGGTGGCAGCTTGGAATAAACTCTCAGACTGCTGCAGTCTCACATCAGTTACAGCAGGCTCAGCAACTTCAGAGACTGGTGACATGCCCACACCTATGCCCCATTTTCTGCTTGTCTGCAACAGCAGTGTCAGAAACACAGAAAACAAAATAGAACAAAGCTTTCTCTTAAGAAAACAACCAAACAAGAAAAAACGTCAACATGCAAATATATTGTACCACAGCAAGAGATCAGCACGACACAAACATAAATTTTTCATGGACTCCATACGCATTCCGAATCCATGTCAGATTCTAAATTAAAGGACAAAATAGAAAAAACAAAAAGACAGGACTGAGAGTTTCAGGCCTTGCACTTGAAAAGAGAGCACTGAAGAAATCTCCCTGTCCCTAGGAGGCCAAATTCAGTTACAATATGATTAGATTTCAGATTTGGAAGCTGTGCAACAGTACTGCAGGTAACAGAGTGATCAACACATCTCTCTGTTTCCCAAGTACAGCTGTAAGAGAAGCATCATCTCATCTTGCAAGTGAATTTTATTTAACACTGGTGATACAGAATGATGAGGATCCAGACCCCATCTACTGTGCTGAGATTCACTCAGGACACAAATCTGAGCCAGAGAAAGCCATTAAATCCTTTCTGATTTGAGCTCAATATTTTAGTTCTATTGAAAGATACATCAACCACCTACTCAGAGTGTAGGTTAAATCTGAACACTGGGCAAAGAATACAATTCAGTCCTGTTCAATCCTAATTTAGAAGGGATACAATTCCCAGACTACAGAAAGTAAGCATATTTCAGATATGCACCCTTTAGTGCAGCACTGAAATAACCTATCACATGTTACTAGTTTTGTATTCTCTACTTTATTTTTAAAAGTATGGGAACAAAGAGATGGAAGATACATTTTTATATGCTTTATATTTTTATATACAAGTTTGCAATAAGAAGGATGACACCTTTACTACTACAAGGATTAATGACTTAGCAAAAACAATGTTTGTGCTATTGTGGTTTTACATAGAGGAATTGTTGTGGTGGAATTATACCACTAATTTCCTAATTATTTCTTTTTGCATCTTCTTGAAACACTTCCTATTAAAGATTATTTATAAGCATTTCTTTTTCAAATTCCAGATAATTATTTTTTATTCTGCTGACTATGTAGGCTTTAAAAAAGTATGTTGAAAATGCTTGTTTATTTATTTAATACACAAAACTGAAAACAAAAAAAAGGGGAGAAACTGGAAAATGGCTGAGAAACAACATTCTTACTAATTTTTATATTGTGTAAACAATCTAGACTTTAATGTTGGAGGTCTGCTAATTCCCCTTAAACAGTAAGTGCTCAGTTGTATGACTCATTTCATGGAATCACAGAACAGTTTGGGTTGGAAGGGACCTTACAGACCATCTCATTCCAACCCCCCTGCATGGGCAGGAACACCTTCCAGTAAACCAGGTTGCTCCAAGCCCTATCCAACTTGGTGTTGAACCCTTCCAGGGATGGAGAGTCCACAGCTTCTCTGGGCAACCTGTGCCAGTGCCTCACCACTCTCACAAGAAAAAATTTATTATCTAATCTAAACCCTCCTTCAGTCCAAGGCCATTCCCTCCCATCCTTTCACTACTGAAAACTTGTGAAAGTGCCCTTGTGAAAACTCCCTCTCTAGTCATCTCCTAAGCCCCCTTCTGATACTGCAGGTGATCTAAGTTCTCCCCAAAGGCTTTAACCAATTAATGGCTCTTTTCTGCTTCTGCAATATGTTTACCTGCTAGAAGAATCTGCAAGTTTCTTTTTCTAGACTCTCTACTTTCTTTAGACATCTGATATGTTCTGGAGTTTTCTGTCCCAGTAATTAAGGTGTGCACTATTATGGTTTTTTTCTCTTCCTTGAAATCTAAGTGGCAGTACCTCCAAAGTCTATTTTTCTGGGTAGATAACAACTACCTGTCCTTCACCTGACATTTAGATTGTTCTTTTAGCCCTCCTTTCAACCCAGTAGTAGAAAAGACATGATGGAAGTGGATTAAGACTCCACACTCAAGATGTAATATACCTTTTCCCTCTGCCAGCTATTTTTCATGAAACTGCTCTTACTCTTAAATCCCATTTATTCAATCATGCCTTGACACACACATTTACTTAAAAAAAAATCCCATACGTCTTGTCAAAACAGTTCTAATAAGCATAACTGAGCTGAGCATATATCAATGGCATTAATTGGGGAAATCTTTAAAAATAAATATTTAATGCAGCATAATTCTAGCCAGAAGTGAAGTTCATACTACTGTTAAAACAAATCCTCACAGCAAATGCTATATTACCTACTGGGTGGGCATGTGGAATTCTCTTCAGGCATAATTTAGAGCATGTTTAAATTACAGTTAACTCTCAGTAAATTGATGCAATTACTAGCTCAGAGTCATTAATCCCTCAACACAGAGAACCCTTTTGGAAGGCAGAGCAGGTTCTGCACACAGTGGGCTGGCATCATCACTGTCCTGTCTGGTGGTATTTCATAGGTCACAAGTCCAAACTCCCCACCAGTGAACTGGCAGGTTCTCATGAACACAAGGATTTCTCTTTTCAGCAGAAGGGATAAAGAAGGAAATCTCAAGGACTTTCTCATATTTATTTATCTATCTACTGTTCTATTTTAAACAACTTATGCGCCCTGCCTGGGTGAAAACCTCTAAACATTCCACCATAATGGAAAGGAATACCCCATGCCTTCCCCCCAGCTCCCACCAGTCCCTCTGGAGCAGATTTACTGAAAAAGGTGGCTTTATGTACACATCAAGCTTAAAATCCAAAGGGGGAAACTGGAGGATCCAGTGTGCTATGACCAGAAATGGATGCCTTCTTTGGAAAGTGAGGGCGGGGGGATCCTAAGGCAGGATAACACTTTACACTATTCTTCAGGAGAAGTGACCTGCTTTTTGTTGTTCATATTGTGTCCCACAGCATGCTCTCAAGTTCCAGACTGCAATTTGTAGGGGTTACCCCGGTATTCACCAAATTATTTTGAAATCGATAAAATGATATATTTTCTAGAAATTGGACTTCTACACTTTTGAATATGCAGACTTTTATTACCAGTAATAGTCTCTGGATTGTCCAAAACTCTGTTCAGGAATAAGTTTCAAGGGATAACCTGACATACGCACCTTCTGCGCAACATTAACATTGCAATTGCACACTGCTGAGCTCCCTGACTCAGGTCTAGGTAACAAAGATGTTTCTCTAAGAGCCAAACTGATAACTCGTTATTGTTAATTATGGATAAGAAGGTGTATGTAGTAGGTTATCTCACTCATGTCTCTTTTCACTATCAAGAGTTTAGTTTAGCCAGACTAAAGGTTGTCAACTTCGATTGTCTCACTGTTATCATCCAATGACATCAACTCTGTTCAGTGTTCAGTGATGATTTGTCAGCCAGCTGTCACACTCCAGCCTGGTGTCAGACAACCTGTGAGTGACACCCAGACAACAGTGGAATTGTGGAACAGACCCTTCCATTCCCTGTCTTGGTCAGTACAAAGCATTGCTGGTGTGGGGCTGTGCAAGCATCTTCTTTAGACTCATTTCTGCTCCATGACAGCTGAAGATCATTTCTGCCAGACTACTTTTCAGGGTGCTTTTGCAAAAAAATTGAGATCTTCAGTGATCTGGTGTTCAGTAATACCAAGGTACAGAAGGCAAGAAGCAGCCTCTCTTCAGTAAACTCTTTGCTCTGAGATTTCAGACTTCATGCGCAGAGCCAGGATTTGGGATTAATGATCACAGTGAGCCCCTTCCAACACAGGATATTCTATGATTAACTAAATTATAAATTTGATATAGGAACAGCACTGAAAGTATCAACCCGTATGCTGAGAGAAAAAGCTTCAACTGCTGAAAGAAAAATTTTTGTTCACACTAACAGTGGATTATGGCACGCATTTTGTTACTATAAGATATGTGAGATTTCTGCAAAAAACCAAACAAATGACAATTTTTATAATTGGTTTTTGCAGCTGCAACTTGCTAAGGAAGAAAAAAATCTGGCAGTCTACCCATATTATTTATTTCATACAAAATAACTGTCTTTAAAGAATATTATTAAGGTTAGCAAATCAAGCACTAAAAACTTTGGTTTTAACTAGTTCGTATGTTTCTGTCTGTATTACCTGAACCAAGCTTATCCTAAACTCCTACAATCCAAACTCTATTTTCTACATATCCCACTGAACTGTTGCTCTTGCCCAACTATTTCTAGTTCCTTCTGTCTCCCAGGCCTTTATTCTTCTCTAGTTGAGGGTCTCAGCCCCCAGCTAATACCTGAGGGCTTTTCAAATATCACACTTTAACCCAGGTCCAGACAACAGGCAAAATTTGCCAGACCTTGCTGGGGTCTCATTACCTGATGTTTGCCAGTCAACCCATATTTTATCCCTTCTCATGCTTTCTTGGGGAGCTACAGAAATACATCACCAATACATCTGCTGATGAAAGCGGTGTATGATACTTGATAGGCCCTGGAGAAGGTGCAGGCAGATGAGTTACCTGGCAAGTAGTAAAAGTTTCTGCTTTGTTTCCCTTTGTTTCTGCTCCAATATCATGCAGGGAGACACCACATTCAAGTATAAACTGGTACAGAGGCACTGTGGTTTGGGAATGTGATACTGCTGATAGAGAAGTCCTGTGAGCTCTCTCACAGAACATCCTCATTGATACTGATTTCTTGTTTTACCTGCAAAACTGTCATACTGGGAGAACACTCTCCAGACCAGTCACAAACCACTCAGAGGAAGTCAGAGCTAAGCCTCACTGAAAACAGTGAAAGTTTTGAGCAGTTTCAGCACAACAGCAATAAAACAGCAATAGTTACCTTGTACCACACCACATCTGGCTCTTGACTGGCTGTTTTGTAATCCTCAATATCAGGGCAGGAGATTGTCTTTCTCTTAGTGACTTCTGATTTTTCCAGGTATCTGATCTTGCTATTGTAGCAAAGCCCAGATTCATTCTCAGCTACTGTCAAGGACATGGACACCTTCATGCAATACGTTGAGTTTCTGCAGGGACAGAAAGATGGTTTCATTTATCCTGCCTTCTTTTCACCATGTTTGTTTAGCAACAGTAATTTTCTTTGTTAAGCTCCCATTTTCACAAACACTTGAGTGACACATTCAAATGGTGACAGCCATGCTGTGCATTTCCAGCACAGAGGAATTACTAGGAAACATAAAGGCTCACTTCTGACTGACTGTGAAGACTATGAAGAACCTTGAAGAAATATTGTTGACAAGTGATCCAACCCAGAGCAGCAGGTCTTTCGAGCTTGCAAATCTATGAACACAGGAACCTGTTGGTACCTCAAATGTTGGTCAGGATACACTGTCCCATTTCCTCTGTATTACCCCCCCCCCTTATCCTCACTCTTGTTCTCTCCCACCTTCAGGAGATTTCACTCCAGTGTGCAGTGCTATAATTTGAGAAGAAGGGTTATGTGCTGGATGTTAAAACACATCATACAGGAAGAATTTCTCCCTGAGAAGGAACCCCTGTACAAAGTTCTACAGCACATGATACTGTGGGGGGTGGACCTGGACCAGCTGCCAGCCTCCCATCAGCTGCACCCTTCACTCCCCACAACAGGATGGGGAGAAGAAAATAAAATTAAAAAGCTAATGAGTCAAGAAAAAGACAAGGAGATCACTCCTTCATTACTTTCACAGGCAAAACAGACTTAATTTGGAAAATAAATATTTTAATTAATTGCAAATTATAATAGGTTTGATGGTGAGAAATATAAAAAAGCTAAAACATATTCTACTCACATCCTCTTTTCCCTCCTCTACCTCTCCCTCCCAAGTGGTGCAGGGATGGGGTTGGGAGTTTGTGTTTTGTCCATAACATCTCCCCACCACCTCTTCCTCTTCATGTGTTCCCCTGCTCAGTATGGACTGTCCATAGCTGCAACTCCTGTCAGAAAAATCAGGTATCCAGGATCCCTGTCTGGCCACAGCGCAGTGACTGCTGGGGCCTGGGGTATCAAAGAACCCCAAGGTTCTTTGTATCCTCAAGGTTCTTTGAATTCTCAAGAATCCTGAGAGATATTCTTAATATTAGGGCAGAATAAACACAACCAGCTCTGTTCTTATTCCACATGATCATGAAAACAAGATTAAACTCCTTCAGCCTTGCAGCTTTAACAGGACTATCAGACAAATACCCTGATGTACTGCAGGGGCATTGGCACTCTGGGCAGGGCAGCTGCAGCCCAGGCTGCCAGCTCTGCCCTTCACCCCATGCCATGGAAAAAAAACCACAATATAACAGGGCTCTTCCTCCCATTGTGCATCATTCTGTCATTTTAATTGATTGTGCCACTACCAAGAAAATCAGGAGCAGGGGAACTGGGTGGTTACTCCCATTGAAGGGAGCTGTGGAGAGCTCTTGTGGGAGGTACCTCAGCTTTGCCACTGCCTCCTCTATCACAGCTCTGCCCAAACTGGTTTAGCTAAGACCAGAGGGTGCCCTGTGCACCCAGAATGTGATCCATCAGTCACACCCTGACACTAAAGACGCTGGCTGCTCACTCCCACTAACTAGACCCAAGACAGTGTTTTTATTTTAAAAAGTTCCAACATGCTCCATGACAAATCTTCTCTTATATTTCCTTCTGTCAAGTGAGCCTGTAGCTGGGAAGAAAATAGAAAGGTCTACAGGGACAGAGCTCGAAGTTTCATGCTAAACAAGTGCTGGCAAAACACTGCAAATGGGTTCTTGTCAAAGGTGTGGCATGAGTAGGTATTGGCAGACAGAGTCATTTGCAAGGCAAATTAGGAGGCAGTCTTCAGAAACATCCCATTTTCAGCATCATTAGTGTTATGCATTCAGCAAAACCACAGACTTTGTCCTTCTTACTCACTTCTCCTCAAAATGTCACCTGTACATCTGTGTAAGAATAGGTGGATATTTTGTTCATGCCCTCACCTCTAAGTGAAAAGGCTCATTTTGAACACTGATGTGATATGTTTCAGTTGAGAGTCTATAATAAAGTCTCATTTTCACAAACTGCACAAAACATATTATTTTACCTGAAAGAAAATTTCTCTGGGCTGAAAACAATGTATAATTTGGGGTGGGCTTATATAATTTAGGGAAAATAAGTCAACTTTTTTCCTAAATTAGCTTTTGAAAAGGGTTACCCTTCTTGTAGGAAGAAAACAAAACATATTTGAGTTTTTACAGCAATGAAAATCCACAAAATATGCATACAACCACTCAGTATAATCAACAGTAATTAATCAGTAATGATTATTTAGCTTTCCTGAATGACTATAACTATTACTGAGTGCAAGTAAGGTCACATGAACTCAATAATAATGATCCAGGCTACTAAAAAATAATGTCTTTGAATAGTTGTCCATTATTTGGTGTTATTTAATAGTGGTGTATTTTCTCCTAACAATCTTGCATTATTTAGATTGTGTTTTGAACAGCGCTGGAGGCTACTTCTATTTAAAATGCTTCCTGGAAGCACAACCTAAAATGCAGTATGCTTTTCATTAGTTACAATTAGAATTGAGTAGAATTGAGGAAACTAAGTGCCTGGTGAGTACTATCACTTTTGTTCACACTCCATGACCAAGACAATTTATCTATTCAGGCTCATGATGAAGAAAGCTCTCACTAAGCTAAAAGCAATAGACTTGAAACCTTCACGGATGCTTCTTTACCAGCCACTCACATCACTGTTACTGCTGGTAATCCAGAAAAGGGCAATTTCTGCAGGAATGTCAGTGACTGAAGCAGTCTTCCTTTAATCTAGTCAGCTCTGGAAAACAGTGATATTTCAAGTCACGTGCAAAAGGAATCAGTTGTTTAAAAAAAAAACAAACTATCAGCCTTGCTGTTTTTCTCATTTTGAAGAAGTCTGGGAGTTGAAGTCTACTGAAGTCAGGATGGAGCCATTCCTCCCTGGGCTGGGCAAGCTGTTCCAGCAAGGCTTGGGTGTAAAATTTCATCTCTCAGTTCTCTGAGCAGCTGATGCATCTGTGCTGATTTTTTTTTTTTTTTTTTTTTTTTTGGTGTCTTCCCTGCCTGCTGGGTTCTGGAGGCATAAAGGGGCTCTCTAAAATTGACAGCTTGAGAGAGAACTCAGGAGGGGGATCACAAAGAGGATTGGTACAACTTTGTTTTTAGCACCTGGCAAACAGACAGGAACAGGGTAGTCCTGACCACACAGGGCACTGATGAGAGCTCACCTAAAGAGTTCTCTCAGGAAGCCTGTAGAGCTGCTGTGTTAGGAAGGCATCTAGTTCTTTCTTCCCAATCATGTTCAGGACCCTTGTGTCCGCAAGTGCTCTCCTTCATGAGCTGCATTTAAGTTGTTTATGGTAAGTCATTGGTTTTTGTTTGGGTTTTTTTTTGTTTGTTTGGTTTTTTGTTTTGTTTTTGTTTTTGTGTGTGTTTTTTGTTTGGTTTTTTTTGTTTGTTTGTTTGGTTTTTTAGAGGTATGTAGATAAATTAGCACAAACCCTATGTTTTTGGTTTTCTTCTTTCAGAAGCTAAACAGATGGCCTATGAATTATTAAAAGGAGGATCCACTATTGTTTTTCAGTACATGGTCATGGATCTTGGTGGGGGAGGTCAGTGCTCCCAGCAGTCTCTGGCTGGAAGGAAAGGTTATATGGCCATTTTTAATGAGGAAAGCCAGACACAAGAAGAACAACAGATAACAGCAAAGCTACAGGTAACCTGGGCTTTGCTGTCAGAAACAGTGGCCAAAAGGAATGAAAACAGTGGCCAAAAAGCAGCTTCCAGGTGGATGAGGAAGATGCTGGAGGGCTTCCAGTGGTGATCTTAGTATTGTGAGGCCAGGCAAGAAGAGCTGTATCTCAGTAGAGAATGTTGGAACCCACATGAACCTGTCAGGTGACATTTTCCATATACATGTAAAGGAAATAACCCATGGGTCTGGAAGTGGGTCTTTGGATATTTTTTCCTTTCTGAAACATTTCCAAACCATTCATTTTCCACAGGAGTTGATTTCTGTTGGGTTCTAATTTTATAAGAAGTGGCCATATAGGAAACAAGAAGAGGGAAGAAAATAAAGAACCACTCCACAGTGCAAAGAAGAAAAATTGTTGTATATTTTAACACTGAAACTAAGATCTGTAATTCTCTGTTTCAAGGGAATAGTTACACACTGGGCCTACTCTCTCGACTGGAAATAGGAAGAAGGGCTTAGCTTTGCCAGAGTTCACAAAGCAGTTTCCTTTGTTCTGGTGGCAAGGCATCTGTAATCCCCAGGCCACCTGGAGCTGGCTCTGAACCACAAACTGAAGCCAGCTTCGAACCCAATTGAAAAGTAGAGAGAGAACCAAGGGATTTTAACAGGTTTCAAAACAAAAGCAAGAAAAACTGTGTTTGGCTGGACTTCGAAGCAAGGACAAAAGGGAAAAAGAGAGGATATAAAGAAATGGATAAGGACATTTGAAATTGGAGTGTAAGTCCCTAAATTATTTTTCATCCTGGTTTGGATTCAAGACAATTAATGAGCCCTAAGGCTGAATTCAAATTAAAGTAAACATTCACAACTTTGGGGAAAAAAACCCCTTTTTTTGCATTTGTGTTTCTGCTAAGTGAGGGTGGTTTGTTAAAAGAGTCAAGTAGAAAACTTTCGTCTTTAATATGCTCAGAATCTCCCACAGCCACCCCCATTTATTCATTTTCTTATAAAGAGGAATGAGGCAGAAATGTGGTTGAATATTTTATATCTACTAGACTGAAAAACCCCACCTAATTTTGAATTGCATATTTACACAAGACAATTCACACTAGATTTTTTCCCCTTACAGATTCATTTTTCATTCTACTGGGTTTTTTATTACATTCTAAGACGTCAGTAGTAGATCCAAAAGCTGGGAAGTGTATTTATCAAAGCAGTGCTCAGGGAACAGCACACCTCAGGCTTAGATCTCTCTCCATGTCTCTGAACACTATGGATGTTTTAATGACATTTTTATTGGCTCACTGACTGTGGGACTGGACAGATTGACTTGTACACTCATCTTTGCTCATTCTAAGTTGGAGCAACAACAGTAATGTCCTGATTTGAAGGACAGATGTCTGCCAAAGAAGCCAGGAACCTCCCTTGGAACAGAAAATATGACCAACTTCCCTCCAAATTATTTTAACTTTGAAATAATGGGGCTTTCAGGCAAAGATATGGGGAAAGGAAGAGCAGTTCTTTGCGGGTGTGTGTCTGTAGAAGAAGGCAAAGGAAGGCAGCAGCGGCAGCAGCGAGGAACAGAACACAAACCCCGGGACAGCCGCTCTGGGCTGCGGCACCTTCCCCTGCCCTGCAGTTCCGGGCACGGCCAGCAGGGGCGCTGCTGGCTCCCGGCCCGGCAGGGCCCGGCCATGGTTCCCCCGCGCCTGCAGGGGGCGCTGTGGCGCGAGCTCGGCCGCGTCTCCCTCAGGCGGCCATGGCGGCCGGGCCGGGGGAGAGAGGGAAAAGCGGCTTCCTCTGCAAATCCCCGGGGCGGCCGGCGTCAGCGCCCCTCGGGATGGCGGAACGGGCTGCAGCAGGAACCTCGGAGTGGCGCTGGGACGGCGGAGACGGGCACAGCCCGGAGCGGCGCAGGAAATGCGTCAGGAACTGCGCAGCCGCAGCAGGAGCCGCGGGGTGTCCCGGCAGGCAGGGGCTGTGGGGTTACACCGGAGTGAAAAACCCGGAGCGGCGGCAGAGGAACGGCCGGGCTGGGCAGCGGCAGCCCGGCTCCCAAACACGGCCGGGAGAGGCTCCCTCGGAGGGGAAAGGGGCTCGGGCTCCTGGGTGTTCCCTGAGGCACCCGAGTAGATGGGGAGGGTCCCTCCAGTGAGATCGGGGGTTAATAAGGTGCCAGTTCAGTGGCCGCTCCCACAAGCAAAGGCTCACCCCCAGCATGAGAAGTAGTACAGGGCTGAACTCCACGGTGGCAGAGAATTCTCCCCATGGTAGCAACAACTTGACCATTCCCTCTGAGAGCGAGAGGAGCCCAGGCCTGCCCCTCATCCTCCAGACAAAATTTCATGATATCTTTGCCCCTCCAAAGAGAAAAGCCCCCAGGTAAGGGAGTAACCAGCAGCACCCTTTCCCCCACCTTGGCCACTTTTGTCTCTTAAGTACTGGTTGTTATCCTCTCTCAGGCAACAAATAGGACAAAACTCCCTCAAAGAAAGAAGGGGAAAAAAAAGAAAAATCCTAACCTCCAACAAGCAGTAGCTACACTACCAACCATCTTTGTCCATCTGAAGCATTAATGCACAACCACATCCACTACTGGCTGCTCTATGAATGTGCTGTTTTATCAGTTCCTAGACTTTGATTTGATTTAGACATTTGATTGTTTTCCTCTCACTTCATGAGAGTTTAATAAATTTATTCCTGTCCAAATTTTACAGTTCACACAATGGTTACCAAGGTCATGGTTTGATGATCTGCTTAAAGAAAAATGAGTTGTTTATCATCATTGGCTTCTTTCAGATCACACAAATGTAACATCTCAAAAATAAATGGATCATTACTTACTCTTCCAAGGTTTCACTCAAGTGTTAACTTATTTCTCAGTGACTCCCACTCACTCCTACATATTTGAGGTCATTGCCTGAAAAAGATCAATTTCTCACCCATGGTGTGACAGCCAGAGGCCACAAATCACAGACCCCTGAATTTTTTTGATTTTTAATTCTTATGAATTTGTCAAGTGAGAGGGCAACACCCAAAGAGGAACAGGCTGACAGTGCTGTGGTTGCTCCCTGAACCAAGGGCAAGAGATGCAGTGATTCTGTGGCTTGTGTGTGGCACCCAGCCTTAGTACTGCTCCAAATACTCCTGTCCGGTATTTTGCTTTCTTGTTGCTGTTACAACTGTTATTCTAATACCAACTCCTAAAACGCCTGAAAAGGAGAAATCCTGACTCCATGTTACCATTCCTTTAGCATCTGACACATTTTCAAGATCCCCCTAGTAAAAGAAACTAGCACCATGGAAAGTATGACCTTAGAAATTAAGTGCTAAACCAGCATGACAATGTTACAAATCCAGTGCTCTTATATTATCTCTACTTCCTCCAACAGAGGCATGGAGGATGTGGTGGTGAATCAGGACAAAGGTACCATTCAAGGCCCCATTCCCTTCAAGTATAAAAAGTATCTGTGTGGAACTAACCCAGCACTCACCAAGAATTTATATTCTTTATACACTACTTTTCTCCTGAGATCCAATCCCTACATAAGATTCACTAGAAACAAGACAATTTGACCTTGATTAAAACATACTGGATGTCCCAGAAGGCCATGTTTTACAGTGAAGAAAGGCTATACCCTCTCTATTTAAAAGTAAGAACTTCTGAGCAAAGTCACTGAAAGGTAATTTCAAAAGGTTCACATAAATGACAACTTGAAAAACAGATATCCAGGAATGTCTCCTCAAGTCACCTGTCAACAATCTAGTTCTCACCAGAGGCACTTAAAAGCAAGACCTGTACTCCTCACTATGAGTTTAGCCATCTTTAGAGAATTTTTGTACTTCTTGATCCCGGGATGAAGAAGAAAAGATGTTTGGATATGGCAGTTGGGTAGAGCATCTCACAGTTTGGTCTCTCTCACCAAAGCTTAGCTCCGAGTTTAAATTTAATTTGAACATCACCTTAAGAAGGAAATTTGACATAAAACTGTCCCAATGTACTACTACAGTCAGCAATGTAGACAGTAAGAGCAAGGCCATGATGTGAAAATTTGTGGTTAAGATTTGAAAATTCATGGGTAATCTCTAGTATTATGTTTCTTAAGTGTGTCTTAAGAAAGAAGTTGAAGTGACAGCCAGCTGATTCATCCATGGTCAGGAGGAGCTGTTTCTTTTCTGGTTGCCTTCATACATGCACTGGTCCCGATGACCTCTGAATTATGACAGATGCAACTGAAAAGCAAATCACCAGTCAGTTGTTCCAACAGAAACTACCCAGAAGTCTTTTTTACACGTCTTCTCTACATAAAGGGAAAATCTCCCAACATTTAAGCTGAACCACACAGGCCAACACTGTTCCTTAAAACTTAAAAGTTTTGTTTTAAACTTTTCACTAATGTTAGTCATTAAATGTTAGAATTGAATATATAAGAATACAATAGAGGACACCGAAGAAATGCAGAAGTCAAAAGAACACAAAGTTGTTGCAGCATATCCCACCTAAGTTCATGAACTATGCGGTCTCCTGTCAGTTTCAGACACACTGTTCCAGCAAAAGAAATCCTGTAATTGGCTGGGTTTGCTCTGAGGGAAAATTCCTTCCTTGTCCTTAAGAATTACAAGGCAGCAAGTTGCTTTAAAATTTGCTGCTGCAAATGACTAAGCCCTTTTCATTTATTTCCTAATACTTTTCTATTAGAACTTTGATATTAATGTTAAAACACATTGTCTTACTGAAAGTAAGTCCCATTACAAATGACATAAATCTGAGGCACAGGAACAACTCCCAGGACAGTACTAAGAAATCCCTTCTAATAATTTTGCAATTGTGATACCCTGTTTCTGAGAGGACTGAATGCTTTCTTCTTTATTTCTTCCAAAACACACATTGTGTGGATTAGCGTATCTATTCCTCTATGCTCTTCTTTTATTAGACACCTAGCACGCAAAACAAAAGTTGCATTCAAGACACCCATCAGACATGTCTGCATTGCTAAACCTCAATGATTTTATTGCCTGGAGGAATAAAACCTGTGGAGCACATACTTCATTCTGCACGTAAGTCCTCTTTTGAAGATGCAATCTTGAAAGGCAGGTCCTGCTCTGTTTGTACACGGGCAATTGAGCAGGAAAACCAGTGGATCAGTTATTGTCTCACAGGGTATACAGGGAATGAAAGAATCATGAAATGAATGTCCTTGCAATGTGAACTGTTTGAGTCCTTCAGCTGAGTCCTCCTGGCTGTGCCTTCCCTTAAAGTGTGGCCAGAAAAGAAGAAATTTTCCTCCAGTATCACTTAACTAAATATCAGTTTAACTCCCTACAGTTCCTTCAGCTTGTACTATGGGCATGATGGATTTCCTCAGGAAACCTTCCATTTGTCTGTTCACTCACAGGACACAGACAACATTTTCTACGGACGTGTTATAGTTACACCTGGCTCCATGGGAATTCCAACATGAATGATACCTGTGAGCACACTGTCACTGTTATTTGGAGAACAGAAGGGAAATGAAAACTCCCTGGCATGTTGGAGAGGAGATGGCTGGGGAGGGCTGAACCATCTCAGCAGCAACTCTCCTGCAGGCAAAGTCTGACTGCATGAGGAAGCAGTCCCTGCCCTCTGCATCCTTTCTCTGCTCTAGGCAAGGTTTGAAGCCCGCTAGGGAAGGCACTTCAGAGCAAGCAGTGACAGTGAGCTGAAACATTACTGAAGCACTGCAGCACAGGGAGCTTTGTTATGACAACCTGTAGAGGCTACAAAGTAAGCTCAGTCATTTTAAAAGTATCTAAATCTGGGACTTCACTATTAGGAAAGCTGAAGGATACACAATGCTCTCATTCTTGTCCATGCCACTGCAACAGGGAAGTCACTGGATGCCCTCCAACCACAAAGCAACATGGATATTTCTGCTTGAAGCCCTGACTGTTCTTGCAGCTTCTCATCAACAGTAAACATTGTTTTTCAGAGCGACAGAGGATGAATAATTTCTCTTTTAAAGCTTTAGAGGAGGAGGGTGAGTGAGCAGAAATATACATATCACCAGGGAAGAGAAACAAATCTTTGTTTTTCAGCAAAGAATAGATAGAACGGATTTCTCTCAATAAAGACAATGTCGTCAAAATGATTTGCAGGAGCACCATCAGTTTCTACACAATTTTAGATACAAATGTAGAAGCATTCTGATTCCTATTTCCCCTGCATTTTGATAATGCCAAAACATTATATCTCAGTGATAAAACCTCAAAAAATTTTATTTTATCATGAATCATACTGACTTTATAATGTATCTGCTGCAGCACTGAATTCAAGTATTGAATACTATATCTCACAGGGATTTTGTTTATACAGAATCAGTCAATTTTATTGTGGGAAATGTCACCCACTTTTAATGTGTGGCATTTAATGTTATTATCATACAGAGCCTGGAAAGCCTGTTCCACACTGAATCCACTTGCTCCAAATATGAGATGTTGTTGTTTCTACAGACATGCCTGGGACTGTACAGGAAAGCTTATTATATACCAGTGCGCAAAGGCTGAGAGGTAACTATGCAATATGTAATCCATCAGCTACTTAGATGTGCTCCTCTTGGATATCCAATAATTAAAGACACTAGCCCGCAAGAAAGTATCCTCTTTAGATCTTTCCAGGGTAAGTCTACAAGGGAATAAAGCACTTGCCAGTAACAGATACAGAAGACAATAATCTATGGCTAAAATCTATGGATTTGCAACACTGCATCCAGCAGGGATAGAGATACAAAATTACCCTTTTCATGAGCAGTTGAATGCTGAGCAAAGCCAAAGCACCTGAAACATTCTGCACTGCCATCAACAAAATGAAGAACTGCATTAAAACACATATTGTAAGAGCCACAAGAGATGGCTGGAGAAAAAGTGACCTTACCCCTACACAAGTTCACCTTATGAGTTAGCCCAACATTTCTGTTTGGATCTGAAAACATCTTTTTTCATGCTGTGCAGAAGCCACACTTTCAGCACTAAGAGAAGGAGTGCAGCTTTTCCTGGGCTACTGGGTGCATTCTGCAGTCCAGGTAGACACTTGCAACAAGCCCCTAAACCCTGCCTAATATCTTCTGAAGTGAGAGCACAGTGAGAGGTTGTGCTGCAGATTTTACTGCCAGCCCCTCCAGGCTGTCTAAATCTGATTTTGATTTGCTAGTCATGCGTGCCACAGACATTCAGAAGCCAGAAGGCTTAAAAACAACTATTGCTCTATTTTATTACTGTTCAGAAAGTGGTATCTCAATAGCTTACCAAAGGCTCAGCAAAGGCTTGATTCCTCTGTGCATGTCCATAGCAACACTGCTCTCCATTAAGAACTGTGCATACAGGGATACAGCAAAGGAAAAAGGATACATAGATTTCCTAACTCAATTTGTCAGAAGTTCTCTGGCATCAAATGCTAGTATTAGAGGTCTGCAAGCTTATTCCCCCATAGGCATTCAAGGCGCTCAGTCTCTTGTTATTCTGCATCCTGTACAAAAGTCAAAGCTTAGCTTCATTAGCCAATTTGGTGACCACAAATTTTCACCTCCTGCTTCCCTGCACCCTTTTGAGGACCAGATTTTCTAGGCTCCTGATTAACATTATGGGAATCAAGTTATTTTATTTCACCAAGAGTTAATTAACAGCAAATATGTACTTATGTTTTTACTCTTCCCGGCTTTATTCTTTAAATGCTGACTACAGTTTGTTTTGGAGCTGGGCCTAGTGACAAGAAGGTTTCCATGAGCACTCCCTTGATGAGGGCAGATTTGGGCTAAATTTTGCTGAGATTTCTTCCCCAGCTCATCTTTCCTTTCACCAGGTGAAGATGATCTAAGTTGGCCCAGTTTTTGTTCTGTCTTTAAAAAACGAGCTTTTAACACAGGAAAACAGATGTATTTGTTCAGAGAGCAAAAGCAGATAATGATCTGGAAAAAGACTGTCCTACATACATAGAACTTTAGGGCCACTTTATTTAGGTTGAGTGTAATTTCTATGTTTGATTTTGATGCTTCATCATTTTGAAGCTCATCTCTGAATTTTTCAGTGAAGAAGCTGCAATCCAGACTGCTGATGTGAAAATCCCAGGACATCAAACCTCCATAACAGAAATGCCAGCAGCTTTATCTGAGAGAAGCATTGCTGGGTGCTGGAAGATTAATGGCATATCCAGGGCATGTACTGGAAGGAGACCTCCAAAACACAACATTTCCACACTGGGCAGTAAAGTCATGATACAAATGTTGCTGCATTTACCTGGGAACTGCAATGAAATGCACAGCTACCCATTACTTAGGATGCCTTTTGGATGTAGCAGCAATATCCCTGCTACTTTGACACAGAAAAGACATCCAAGAAAAAAGAAAATCCATGGAATTTACATGTCTTAACTAACACAGCTCAACTCTGCACTCTTTTAAAAGTCCTTGCAGAATTGAGACCTTTTCATATGCTTAACACTGGAGAAAAATATCACACTTCAGTTTGCATCTGAGTGTGAGGTCAATGTTCAAAATGTATTGTGAGAAGGGAGAAGTAGGTTTTAATGCAACAATAAGTTCCTCATATTATACACACACCCCCACACCACACCTGTCTATGGAATAATGTTTAATTGGTGCATTCTGCACCAATTAAAGGTGCAGAATGCACCCCTCTGCAAAGGAGAGGCAACATTTAAATTATGCTATCAAATTTCTTCAGCCCAGAGAAGCAATCTCATTTATAAAGGCTGATCTAATACTCCTGAATTTTATGCTGTATTACAGGTTCTTTTACAAAACATATACTATGATTATTGAAATGACAATTCAGTATAAGAGAGAATTCACCGACACATTTAATTTTTACCCATCTTCAAATCACTATCATAGCAGTCTATTCTTCACCTGCTCATACCCACCTTTTTCAAGTGGCTTCTGAAAATTTCCTTCACACTGCTTAACTGATAGTCATGCCTTGATCCTATGAGAACACATGAGAAACTAGAAAATGCAGATTCTTGAAAAACAAATCTGCCCTTTTTTCTTCCAACAAGAAATTCAGTGTAAAGTACAGTTGACATTTTCCCCATACTGTTTTCTTACCTGACATCTTGTGTTTACTGGGAAAAAAAGTAACAAATTGGTGGAGAGTAAATTAACAAAGCTCTCACTATTGCCTTCCCAGATCAAGATCGTGTGCTCCCTTTTAACCCATGAACTTCTGGGACTGGGACCACTCATCCCACTTGGCCTTAGCACCACATCTAAGCACCTCACTCCCTTGCACCTTTTTGCAAAGACAAGCACAAGTAACAGAACAGTTCCAAGGCAAGAGACTTGAAGTGGTGGAACTGGCCACTGAGACATGCCAATGTGGGATTTTATGCTTTGGGCAGCACAGGGAGATGTACCAGAGCTTCACACATCCCTGGTGAGCAGCTAGAAAGGCATCAAATTAGAACTGAATTGCTTCTGATTTTCTCTTAAAGAACCTGAATGAAAAATTCATTGTTGAGAAAAAGTTTTAAATTTATCTTGAATCATAAGCATTTTCCTCCCCAATCTTTTTCTTTCACCTACCAAACCAAAAGACTCAGCTATGCATGCAACCTTAAACTCAGTGTTGCACAGTGATGGAGAAGTCACTTCTCCATTTCCACTGCATCAAGTTCTATCTACCAGTCTCTGTTAATTCAGTCTACAAAAGATGGCATTTGTAACAGAGATTGTTAATGCTTCTAAAAAATAAAATCGTATTCTAAAACTACTGCTCTCATTTGTGACCTCTTAATTCTCATAAACCAGGTGATCCTGGTTAATGACTAAAATGCAAACATCTGCTTATCCCACTCAAAAACCCCCCCTGATTAATAAAGCTGAAATTACACAGTTAATGGTGTGGATAGTCTCCCACAGAAGTGTGATCACATTTCAGAACATTACATCTAGCTCAATTTTAATGAAATTAAAATCAATTACTATTGCTACATCCTCCACTATTTTAAGCCTCCTATGGTTTCACAAACAACAACAGCAAAAATACATTACCATGCTTTTGGAAGAAAAATTAATTCATTAAAGGAAGAAATATAGTCTTTTATCTGTAACCATTACACATATTATTCTGCACTCTGACATAAATCTGAAAAAGGCAAAAATATCTGTAATTATATAAGAAAGTTCTAGTCAAAGCAAGGAATCTGCATAACTGACAAGTTGCTGTGTAATGCCTTCCAATAAGCATGTCATATAGTTTTTAGCTGAGAATGAGAAGAAGTCATGAATTATTCAAGAACCTGCCCATTTGTTACCAAAACTACTTTGTCATGTAAATGAGCAGAGTTTTGAAATTTCCCGGAAAAAAAGGATGTCCCAGAATTTGATCCAAGATCAATTTTTTATTTTTTACAAAGGATTTGCATTAAAATGTTTCAGAGTATTAAACTAGTAACTCGATTATCACAACAATGACTTCTGTGAAAAAAGCACAGCTCCCTTGAAACATATAAATCACCATCTTCCCGTAACATTCTGAAGTCAGGGACTTCACATCACATCCAGTCTCTGACAGAAGAGCTGATAAAAGAATAACTCCAAAGGCTGCAACACAATTCAACTGCTGACTTTGGCTGATATATCCAATATTTAAACTGGATCTTGGTGCCCAGTACAAACCACTACAATCCAGAGCACAATCTTTGATTTCAGTAGCACTCCTCAGATCAAAATGGTCTGAGGCAGCTGAGGCAACAAGACTCAGCAGAGATGGACAGAGAACAAACTCTGGGTTCTGGACAGTGCTGTTATTTGCTGCAATACTTGCTATTTAATTCATGAAATGGGTCTAATTTCAGTATGGAACAGCAGACAATATGAAGCAAACTTATCATCTGAAACTGAACAGTTAAAACCAAATCATACAAAGTACCTGTAAACTCCTTTTAATTCAAAATTGGATCATTTAAGGAATATTTATTCATTCATTCTTCAAAAAAACCTCTTTTTTATAATCTCATTTTAGGCATAGAGGTGACATCAATGTCTACATGATGGAAATCTTGAGCTCCAGCATGTTTAATTTAAGGCTTATCCAACAGTTCCAAGATACTTCTGAGAAATGCCATTTTGGTGCCTTACCAAACAAGGTCTGCTTAAATGAATGGTAAATCATAGTTGTATATTAAAACAAACATTTCTTCAAAACCAGACAGAACTGTAACTCCCCATGGCCTGATCCCATCAGAATAATTCAAACTGTAACTCTAGTAACTCAGAGGATTTGAAACAGAACAGTACTTAAACAAAACACTTCATGATTTAAGAAGCATCAGGTTCTGAAGGTTTGCAGCAAATTAAGAATTTGCGAATGTTGTACTTAAAAAAAGAAGTAATTAAGTGAAGGTACATTAATTATAACTGTTAGATGAGGTAACTATAATTACTAGGGAAAGTAATTTTGAGACAAAGCATTATGTGACACATATAATTATGAGAATAAAAAAATTAATATGTAGTAATTGGATAAATACCTAAGTTCTAATAGTTAAAAGGATTTTTTAATCAATATCTAATACTCCATACATTATTAACCAGTAATCCCCACACTCTTATTTAGACTTTAACACAATACTCACCTTAGAACACACGTGTAGAAACCACTGTCTTGCAGCTCAACCGAGTGAAACCATATGGAATCTTCATCCTTGCTCATCCTAACTTCGGAAAATATAATGGGTTCTTCTAAATCTCCTTTGTTTTTGTACCACATAAGCCTAAGACCTGTGCTTTGGGCCATGCTATAATTAGTTCTGATATAGCTGTAGAAAAGGGCACATTTCACTCGGACTGGTTCACCTGCCAAAGCCATGTATGTCTTGAGATCCACTGACCAGTCAATGCAACCATCAACTGAAAGCAAAACAATAATAAAGAAATATTAGACACAGACACATTTTTCAATACAGTGAAAGTCAGCTTGGGAAATGCAATACAGTACATTAAAAGAAATGGCTTTGGGCATGTGCTGAATTGTTTTAAAGTAATATGAAAGACATACTGCAGTTACTGGCAACTACGGGGTTTCATACACCTTTTTTAATTACATGTAACTGTGAATGTGCAGGCAATAAATAGAGCACACTGAGCTTACTGAATTCCACTTCTTTAGAATATCATTACTTTCATCGCCAAAACACTATTTTTTTTATTAATTAAACCAAATGCTTTGCACCTTAACTACTTGCCTCTGTAAACCTGTTTTGAATTCTCCGATTCCTTGTTGGAGGAAAATGTACATTGGCATCTGATGCCGATCTTATCCCTTAACACTTTTCCATCCACCTCTGTTATGTTATGCAAAAAAAATACGCAAATAACAGATGTGACATTTTGAATTTTCTTTTCAAGGCAGTTCCACATAGATGTTTTTTTTACCTACAGCCTACTCGAACTGTAGAGGTCTGTATTATATACAACAGGATACAATTACAACATGCTGCCTATGCAGTCAAACTTAATACAGGGGTTGTACAAATAAAAAAGGACTTTTTTTGATGTTCTGTTCAGCAGAAACATTTGAAAGAGTTTTCTTGATACTTCACTCTAAAATTAACATACATCAGACAGTATAGAAGATCACTTCTCCCTACAATTTTTTCTCCCATTGCTATTATCTTAGTTACAATACAGTTCTAGCACATGCACACATATCAACATATCACATAACAGAGACCTTTTAATTCAATCTTTTTCATTGCTGGAAAAACTGTAAGCTTGAAAAATCAGCCAAGAATAAAACCAAAAACAAGATTTCAAAGGCAGGTCATCAAAAGGCAAACACAATACCTAACGTTAATAGACTTCATTAAGTATGTAGCTTTTTAGCATTTATTGATCATATTAAGCTATAAGTAAATGGAACATCTTTACCCTTAATGCAGCACCTCAAATTCGACCGCGTAACTCTCAAGCTGCCTCCTCTGCATTTACAGTATCAATTCTCAAGCTATAAATGGATATCTTCATAAACTTTTTATTTCATACACATTGTCAATTGCATTCCGTCATCAAGTGATTTTTTAATTTACTTCCTAAACAAAGGTACTGAGCAAAAATTCTGTACATGTAATATCATGTCTGATCCTACTTTTAGTGACTTTTACAGTCTTTTAATTACGTCTACCAAATTTCCAGGTTTCTCTTTAATCATTGAAAAGTAACCATGACAAATGGAAGGTTTTAATTTTCCCATCGCAGTAAAACAGCTTTAAGTGTAGTGTGATCACATGAGCCACAAGTTAAACTTGTTAACACTGACCACTTCAATACTTTCTGATATACAAACTTCCATGTAACACCTTGCTGCAAAAGAAATGTGTGAAAAAAAAAAAAAAAATAAGATGAGCTCAGCCAGGGAGGGAAGCCCATTACATAAAACATTACTCATGACAGTTTTGACAGGTGAAGAGAGATCATGGAATACCTTTACCCCCAGGGTGTTTCCTGTTCTTGTCCCCACCTCACAGGCAGGTGCAAAAGCAGCAGCTGTTTGTGCCTGCTGACTTCTTTCTTCATCAAGAAAGCCCCCAAACCAAACCCTTCACCTGAACTTATGTACACACTGTTCCAGTTAACGTCAATTTTGATTTTCATTCTCATTTTGCTGACAACATCCTACTGATTTTAAAATTCATTGCACTTAACAGCTGTTGTTAATGACATCAACTGAAAGGGCAGCAGCAATTTACTGATGTTCCTTTTCCTCATTGTTTCTTCTGTGTCATTCCTTTAACATGTAGTGCCACACACAATAGGACAAGTTTGAATAATCATTATTTGAAAATCCTGTACTGAAGCACCTGTTCTCAGTGCATCTCCTCCAGGTTTATAACATCCTTCACCATGACCTAAGCTGCACATTGCAACTTGAACATGCCCTTGCTGGGACCCCAAGAAACACTGCATTGACTTCTCTATGAATTACTGCTTAACAGACTTGGGCAACCTGCAGCAGAGCTGGAGAAGAAACCCGATTCTCCCAGTCCTACAACCCCATCCAATCCATTTATACATTAAATGCCTGGTTCTGACACCATGGATTATTTTATATAGGCGAAAGGACTTTTACATTGAGCAGGTATCATTGTACTCTACACAGAGCTTCTTCAGAAAATCTCTGTGCCTTTTTTAAGTCCTTCTCTTTAGGCTGGTGTGATTTACAATTAAAGAACAGTGTGGAGCTCACAGCTGCCTTCTCTCAGCAAGGGATGTGCAAGGCAATGCTGAGCTCTCCAGCTGGCTCATCCCTTGCTCTCCAGGACACATAGGTGTTCTCAAAGGTACCCTCTCTCCCATGATTTAGCAAAGACACAAAAGTCTAGGTAGAGTCATAAATTGAAATGGATACAGGAGTCCAGAACTGGAATTTAGATCCAAATTAATTCAGCCGATTTAATTAATTCAGCCAATCTAATTAATTCTGTCACTCTTGTGTCAATCGAATCCTGACACATCATCTAATGCTTTCAAACCTGTGCTAGTTCAACAACATTAAACTATACCAAAGAATAAGTAGCAATGAGACACACATGGAAAGTTTGTGGATCAAGGACAGTAGTGACAGGTTTTCATTTATTTCACACAGCAGAGTCACAATTAGTAGGAGTTCCGTAGTTAGGAACTGACCCAATATGGAACCCCAAATTTGGAAGCTCAAAATACCTGGTTCCAATGAAATTTCTCCCATATCCACACCAAACAACTTATCAAAGCACAGCTCAAACAAACACTAAGCAACCCTCAGTGTCATTCAATATGCCTCGTCCTCCACTTCCATTTGAAAATTTCTTTTCCCTTCTCATGTGCACTTCTCTACTATTCCAATTTCAGAATTAGAGCTGTTGAAGCATAGGAAGCACAGTGGAATAGATGAAAGGCATTTCAACAGTAATTTACAACCAGGTCACCAGAGTGGCTAAAAACCCACTCCAGCTCCAGAGGACAAGACAATGGTGGGGCCAATGTTCTGCTGGCCATTGCCAGTGCCCCAGTGGAGGCACCAGACACAGCAACCTGAGCCCAGCATAGCACCTGCATCCCATGGAAGAAAGGAAAGAAAAGGAAATCTACACTTAAGACTTTTTTCCCTATTAACAGTATCAGAATGAAGGAATTTGAGCAGCCCACAGGAGGCTGAACACACAGGGAAGGTGCAGGCAGGCTGCTGCCCATGGCCCTGTCTGCCCCAGCTGCTCCCCTGTGACAGCTCTCCCTGCTGCAGGCCAGGAGGGGGTAATTACAGAGAGAAGAGCACACAGGGAACAGAGCAACCAGTCATTAGTGTTGATGACATCTGCGGAGGGGAGAAGTCTCAAAGAGCACCTTGACTAAATCTTAATTATTGAAGAAAGACTAATCAAACAGGAGATGAATTTTTCCCCTTGCTCTTTTTTTCTTGTTAAATACACAGGTAAAAATGTTTCCTCTTCTGAAGCTGGAGAGGCTAAAATCTAGGTCAGGCTCCCTGCACTCACATGGAAACTGGAATTTTTCCTCTTGCTGTGCTGTCAGTCACTGGAGCGTGAGCATTGTTAGATTCATTTAGAGTATTCTCCAAGCTGTCATTACAAATGACTGGAGCTGCTTAGGTGGAGTTCAGCACTCCATTATCCAGAACAAAGTTTGCTGTCATTTTTGTTGGGCTGGCTCTCAATATGTAATATAATCAGGTTGGTGAGAAAAATAAGAGCATTAGAGAGGCACTTATATAATAAACGTATATACACCATTTCTCTGCCATCCTATAATCACCTGGTAAGTGCCTGACTAAAAGCTCATTCAAATTAAATCCTGTGGAGGAACTTTACACACTTCCAAGACAGTTACTTCTTTCTTTGTTTTCGTTTTGTTTTTGTGTGTGTGTGTGTTTTGTCTTTTTTTAATTTAGAACACAAAGAGAATGTGGAAAACACTGCCCCATCTTTATTCCAGGTTCCTATGGAAAAGTGGTTTGCCCACCTATCTGTCAGTCTTCCCCATCCCCTTAGCATAACTTCTACCCCAGCTGACTAAATTCAACCCTATGGCATAGAACATGGAAGTGCTCAGGAGTGCTCTCTCCTGCCTGGGTGCAGAACAGCATCCCATCATGTCCACCATGGGCTGGGAAACACAGCAGTGAACCACAGTGCAGCCCAAAAGGGCCCACCCCAGTTACCTACCCAGGCTACTGCACCCTGAGCAGAGAGTGAATTGAAAATTAAGGCTACAAAACTTTTAAGGAAAATATAGATTGAGTTGGCTGACAATAAGTTACTGTACTTTTATGCTAGCAATCACCCAAAGCATGTACTGCATCTTCTTCCTCAACATTTCCTGTCAATTTCCCATTACTCTTATTTTAAATAAATCTAGTTGTCTAGGGACTCTAGATGCATTTAAACATGAACCATAATAATTTATAAGCAATTATAGAGGAGCATGTACATCGTCTCTAAGTAATTTGTCTTTCTGATTGCTGTCACATGAATAATTTTTTGCATTGCGCATCTGCCTGTTATAATTTTTATAGGGATCTGTCACCTACAGCAATTTATATCATGGCATTGTTAAACATGTTTGCCTACCTCGTTACCTGAAAATCTCATTTTAAATTGAAATCATCTACAAACAAATCATTAAAAAAATAATACACTAGCTAATGTATTAAATTTATTGCTCTGCAAAGCAAGCAATGCTTGTGACTGTAGGTACATAGTCAGAAATAAAACCACCATTCCTCTAATACAAGAGTTATATTTTTATGTATAAGTTAGCTGTAGAACAGCAGAGTCCAGGAACTGATATCCATCATGCTCGGGGTTTGCAGACATGTAGCAATGATAGATGCACTCCATTAAGAATGTCCAAAGAGAGATGCAAATTTTTTAGAGCCTTAAAGGGGAGAAATCAGTTACAGCCTATGAATTTTTGGCATTTTCTGATCTTTATTCTGGAGAAAAGGGAGCATGCATTTGAGCACACGCGGTAAAGCCTTTAGCAGCTTTGGCTGGATGTGATTGTCTCAAGGGTCAGGGTGTTGGATCAGCCTCACCATATGTAATTGGTTTCACATCTCTGGATTTTTGGCTGCACTGTGCTAATGCTGCTGCATTAGCAGTAGATCTCTGCCAGCTTCTCATCACAGCCTGGCACTACCATGTGAGGCCTGAACAACAGCAGAGCCCCGTGTGTGTTCCCTGTCCCCTCCCAGAGCCCTTCCCAGCTCATCACATCATGAGCTGCTGGAGACCTGAGCTGCCTAAAAACTGCCAGCAAGCACCACACCCTTCCAAGTATTCTTTAAATATCCAGTGCTCAGAGACACATTTGGTGATCAGAGAACACAGTGCAAATAACACTCTCTTGACAACTCTGTGCACTGTTCAAAATCAAGGATGATGAACAAAACCCCAAAGCATGGTGAGATCTCTGCGTGTGGAGGTCCTGATCTTAGCTGACAGACCAAACTGGATGACGGAAGAATACTCTCATAACTGTTAATAAAAATTCACTCTACTGAGAGACATCTGAGCTGGTATCTCTGACATGAAGAGCAAGTTACCTGGCTTTACAGGTGAGAAGGAGAAGCCCATGCTGGCAATACACCAGGAGGGAGAGTGGCCTTGTCCAGCAGCAGAGGAGTGTTTCCAAGAGCAGGTAGGGAGGGGAGGAGGGGGAAGTTCAGGTAAAGTGTCTGTCACATCTCTTTTCTGTGAGTTTTCCCCTTCTTTGAATCAAGCAGACTCTAGGTTTTGACTCTATGTCCGTATTTTAAAGTGTATTTTAGAAAAAATTCTAATAGTTTTCCCCTGAGGGACACAAAATCAAAAAATACATCTGCTGGAGATAAGATCACTTAGAGAATAACAAATCTTGAGGAAAATCAAGTTTATTGTGGTTCAAGATGGGAAAATTTTGCCATGCTTCTCCTACAACCCTGTCAACAACACTTACTAATTCTTTTCTATGATAGTAACACCTTGTTTCAGGAATAAACTGAGGTTTTTTGGTGTAGAAACACAACATGTAAGAATAGGATCATTCACAGACTTTGTGGTTTCTCTACTTTGATGTCATTTTCTGAATATTTTCCAGCAAGAATTAGGCTATTCAAACTTAAATTTAAAATGTTTGGGACTTTCAAGGCATATAAAAGTGCAAATATTCTAAAATTCCTAAGTCAAGTAATGATGAGTGGAAAAAAAATCTTCATTAAATTTAGCAATGTGCAAATGTTTCTACAAATCTGAGCCAAAAATAAGGAAAAATGCATTTAAACATCCTTATACACTATGTAACTTCTTTACTAATTTTGATCAAAGCTTCAAATTTCTGTAGGATGGACTAAAAGGTTTTTAAGACTTGTGTATGATTCATCTTTTTGACCAGCTTTTCTTATGATCCACAGCTAAACAACCCAACTCAAATGTCAAATATTCCAGCCGAACACTCATCATTTCCTTTGAGGTCAAACTCACTGTAAATATATACTGCCAGAGGTTCAAATAACCACAGATTGCTCTGCCCTGAATTACATATGCATATGGAGCCAGGAGCATTTTAGCCTTGTATTGAAAATGCAAAAGAAAGAACATACTGGTAGATCACCAAAATTCTCTAGGGAGAGGAAAAACCCTGAACAAAGTCTCAGCTTCCAGGAGCAATAGCATATTAATGAGGTCAAGGCTTAGAAATTATACTTGAAGAATAAAAATGCTGCAGCAGTGTCAGTAGAAGTGACTGGACAGGGGCATTTCATCCTGTAGCACTTGTCAGAGCCAGCTTTTCAGGTGGCACCTTATCACAGGGGTTTTCTGGAACGCTTGCTGATGGAGGGAAGAGCAAATCACAGCTGTCAGGTTAAGATTTTGCTGGAGACAAGGAGGCCTGAGACACATTCTGTGATGGAAAGGAAATCTCTGTTCTCATCATATTCTTTGCTACCTCTTCCAAGTCAGATGTTCCCGGAGACAGATGGAACCTGAAGTGCCCTTCCAAAGCTGTGCTCTTTGCGTTCAGCTGATCGCTCTGCTGAGCACAGAGAAAGAGAGGGGGAGGGCACTAAAGCAACTCTTTAAAATGCAGCATATTCACCCCAAAAATGAGTATTTGGTGACCTTGATCTTCTAATCACTTCAGTATCTGGCAGGTTTTTAAAGAGCCTGCGTTGAAGTAAACAGTACATAAATTGGGACTTATAAAAGTGGTTTGGCTTAAAATATTCAGCATAATTCCTTGATTCTCTGCAGCTGTCACCATGTTAGACAACAATGTAAAAGGCACCTTGAAAATCAACAGCAGTTTGAGCCAGGATATGAACAATAAAGAAATCATGCTTCATGGCTTAGTGCTGTCATGTATTTTGTGAAGCCATGGGTTCAAGGCATGTGCCCCACCCTGTCCTGCCTTCTCAGCACCCCCAGCACTCTCTGGCCCCTGCCCTTCCCACTCCAGTTCCCCTCCTGCCATGGGGCATCTCCTGCCTCTGCCCAGCCTCCCTCTTTGCTCCAAGGCAGTAAAGCCAAGCAGGTGATTTGCAGCAAACAAGGTATCCAAACCACTAAACTTCTTTTCTTCTTTGAGGCTCTATCTTCTTCAAAGTCAGCCATGAAATAATACGATTAAATTAGCACCAACTAGTCTGGGAACATTATCTTAAGCAAGGAAAACATGTTGCTCTAGATTGAAGTGGTCAGATCAGATACAGGACATTACATCTGCTTCTTGGACTGAACAAGTAACAAAACTTTCCCGCTTAAATCCTAAAATTCCAATTCTGTAAATTAACAACTCAGATAACCAAAAAGGGAAGGGAAGGGAAGGGANACAAGTAAAGCAGACTAAAAATATTCCTTTGCATTTATAAATAAAAGTTTTATCCTAACAGAGTTTCAGGTAAGGAGCAACACACTGAAGATATACTTTATACCTGAAGGCATATGCATTTAATACATTAAATGCAGTTGACTACACGTGAGCTCTTTAAAGATACTCTCCAAGACAGTTTCAATAGTCTCCAGCCATGTGGTTAACTGCATTAACCACATAAAATTTCACACAGTTCTGTTTTCATGTCTTTAGCATCATGCAAACTTCGGGAACAAAGCTGAATTCATCTCAATAATTGATGAGTCTCTTTTCATTAGTTTCTTTGAATAAAGTCACTTAAGGTAAAGTAAATGAAAACTAGCTCCCAGGTCAGGCAGTTGCAGTCTCAAGTAACCACACAATTAGAAAACTCTATATCCACTGCTTTTTATTCCCAGAAGGGGGTAGTAGGAAAGAATTGTGAATAATAAGAATTTAAAATTAAAGAGAATGAACCTCTATTAACTTAGTAGCCCCTGTGGGGTAGAATAACTGGTGTACATATACAAGATTATTTTATCTGGCATCTGTTTTTCAAGTATGTGAACAGTTTGAATTGGATTATCTGCTCAGAGGGCGCAGTCCTCTTGAGTTTGGATCAGGTTAGGAAGATGGGCTCCCTGTTGAATACACAGGGCTAAATAAGTTTCTTCTGCTATCTGTAGAGGACAATCTTTGAGACACAGGCCTGCTGTAAGAGCTCCTATCACACCTCACCTGTGGCAGAGGCAGAGTGCTCAACAGGAAAAGAGAGCAAGGAGACTATCAAGAGTCCCCCACCAGAGGGAAGCAGGACTGAGTTATTTCTGGGGATGGTCTCCATGGTTTTTGTGCAAGGTTTAAGCAATCACTCACTGGGGCACCTCAGCAGGGACATTGCTGGTAACCCAAATTCCCCATTTACCATGGGCAACTGGTGCCTGACCAACGCTCCTGCCAGTCTCACAACCAACTGTGCCATCATCCTGGACCTTGGAGCGGAGCCAGATTCCAGACCTCCAGGGGTCTCTTCCAACCCACCCGACTCTATGGTTTGTCCTACCACCAACACAGCCCTTCACAATCCACAGACACATAAAGGCAGCCTTTCACAAATATCTAGATCTGGATGCACACCTGCACTACCCTACTAATAAATCATCTATTTTCTCGCTTATAGAGATGCAATCAATCCATCAGAAGATAACCAAATGTTTTACAAAACTGGTTCCCCATCAGAAACACACTGGGTAGAATGAATGTTTTGGGGCTTAGATATCTGTAAAGTACTGGATGAACACATAGCAATGGTTTTTGTAATGGCTTTTGTTTTGTTTTGTTTTGTTTTGTTTTGTTTTGTTTTGTTTTGTTTTGTTTTGTTTTTTAAAGCCCAATTTTTAATCAGGACATGCACATGAACAGAAGGGACCAAGTCAAGTTCATCTAATTTACTTGCAACAAATAACTAGCTTTGGTCATTTTCTTTGCTTTGACTGTACATATTTACCTTCGGACATCTAGACACACTTGCCATTTTAGAATTGCTGTGCCATTCTTCTTGTTATCTGGCATGGATAATTTCAGCTGCAGTGAGCCAATTACCATTTCCACTTGTGTGACAGGAGGACCTCTGTTTGAAAAGGTTGTGACCTACACTCTAACCTAGGCTGGAATTCCTCTGCTCATTTTAATTTATTATCTGCACGTATGCAGCAGAATTTAAATAGGAAACTCTCCTGACTGTAGAACACACCAGATTTGATTTCAGTAAAATGAACATTCACAAATCAAGAGTATTTGCTTTTATAGGATAGTCATGAATAGAAGTGTTAGTGGGTTATTTGATTAAAATTTCTGTAAGTGATGAATTATGAAATGCTTCCAAATGAGATATTTTTAAACACTAAACATTGTCCTTAATGCTTGCTTCTTTTTAAAATAAACAAACAGGGTTGTTCTAATTGCAAGCCATTATAATTACATGTAAGAAAGAAAAATGAGGGATGATTGAAAAATGAGCCATTTCAAGAGCTACCTGTGCTACAGATGTGTCTCTCTAGGTAAAATGGCAATGCAGTGGTGTGTCCTGGAACACAACACTGCATACATATTTGTTTAGGAACACCTTTACATTTACATATCCATTTTCTAAAAGCTGCCAATTGCAACATTCTGCAGCACTGCATCCACAGCAGCCCCTCAACTTCAATGAGAACAAGGGTCATGTTGATGGGACCACATCCACCCCCTTTTCTGAAAAAAAGGCCCTGAGGGGTCTGCCATCACAACCTCCCATGGAATGCCAATTCCCTAAATCCCTACCCACTTCCAGATGAGTTGTGAGCAGTGACTCTGAGCAGGACTGGTTACCACGACTCCTCTCAGTCCCTTCCCAAGCTTCCATTCCTGAGACCTTGCTCCTCCCTTGCCCCACACTGGAGATCATCCCTTATTGGGGTACAGGGGCTATTTTCTCATCACCAGGACTGCAGCTCCCATATGGTCCCATTCCTAGGGGCTTCATTCTCTTTCAAAGCATTTTCCAAAGTCTTTACTCAGGAGATTCAGAGCAGAGGCAACACTGACTGAAATCCCATAAAAATTGGCCCTGCTTCAAGCCTACACAAAGCAGTGACTATTTTTAAATGAGAGCCACCGTAAAGCAGACAGACCCCGAACCAGCCCAGTTTACAGCCTTCTCCTCACACTTCCCTGTGACTTCACGAGCCAGAAACAAAACTGGCAACAGGAAGATTTCATTTATTAGTAAGCAAAAGTAACAAACTGCAAATACTTCATTACTAATACATCATTTGCTCAGAATGGCACAAAACAAACAAGTCTGTGTTTTATTCATGGGCCTCCTGTCATCCTCAATGGCCCTGACTCACTGCAAAACATGCAGCTGCTGCCTGTTCCACTGAAAAGGGATGGGATGATGGAGATATTTGAGCTCCAGGGCTGAGGCTGAGCAAAGGTGGGAGTTGGGAATACAGGAGGGGAGCTGGAGAGCTCTTGGCACCTCAGGCCTTTCTTTGGATGTCAACACATCCTCCAGGTGGGACACTGCCCTGCAACCCCCTAATCCATCAGCACATCATTATTAAATCATCACAGCACAACGGTAAAAAGCACCTCTGAAACTTGTAAAAACCTCCACCTGAGCAACTGATAAACCAGAAAAATTGCATAACTGGAGCAACATGTTTAATTAATGTCTCTCCACTGGTTACCCAATACTCAGTAAGCAACGTGGAAACTGCTCATTTGCTCACTCACTCCTAGTTTCTTATCTTAACCTGCATTCCATCATTTCCTGTCCCAGACTTGGGAATCTGGGAAGCCACGACAGCTTGAAGACAACTGTTTTATTAATATTTTAAAATTATTAACACAGCCAAGCATGGAGGTGACTACACCTGGATTGGCCACTGTAAGGATCATCCCAAAGAAAACTACTGTTTTCCACTTAAGAAACCCTGCTTTGAAACGTGGAAAATCAGTACTTCAATTCTTAAACAGAAAAAAACTCACAGTGATTAGGAAAGGCAGGACAGAAATGCAAGGCTGAGTCCCTTCTTTTTCCCTCCATCTTCTTCGTAGAGGAGGGGCTCATTTCCAAGCTTGGCTGAAGCTAAGTTTGAGGCTGGAAATGCTCAGTGCCTGGGGGACTTCCATCCCTGCTCACGGCAGGCAGGCTGTCCCTGCTCCCTCAGAGGGCTCCTGCCTCTCATGTCAGGGCTGGGGCCCTCCTGTCTGCTTGTCCCTGATCCTTCCCTCACTGCTCCTGCTAAACCCAAGTAGAATTCAGCAAACAGTGGGGAAGTTTCCCAGTGGGGAAGCTGGAGATGGGAGAGAAGACTAATTATGACACACAATGTTGTGAGTGGATGCATTACCGATTAAAAATGCTCTATTTAATTCAACCCAATTTTACTATTGTTTTGACTGCATTATTTTTTTCGGCTCACAATGACAGATTTTTCAGTTGAGATGACAGAACTGTCATCTGTCCAGCTCTACATTTGAAGGAAGAGGAAAATGACTGTTCCCAGCTGGAGAGGAAAAAGCACACAGAAGCACAGGAGGCATGTGACCTCAGGGTAGAAATTTTGGGTACAGACAGGGAAGTGAAGTGAGAGGTGTCTGACAGACTAACACGTGTCACTGGGGCACACACACAAA
>VWYO01023543.1:183486-233969 GCA_013400275.1 Rhadina sibilatrix
AAAAAAAAAAAAAAAAATCTTGTAGAACTGTCACCTCTGCAAACCAAGTTTTGAACCAGGTTATGTAATTTTTAATCACCTCTCAGCTGCAAGCTGAAATACAAAGGACTCCAAATGCAGCCACTTCACCTGACAAAGTAGACTGTCTAATCTCCCATTGAGAACTTCTTTCAAAAGCTACTTAGGACCCCCATAACATCTTTGACACTTTTTGTTCTTCACTTTACCTTCCTTAAAGACAAATCCGACTTAAATTAAAAAAAGAAATAACACAGGACCAAAAAATGTAACAGTCCTGAAAAATTCTCACTGCCTAAAACATTAAAATGTCTGTTTTAAGAGTATGGTTTCTCACACTGCCACACTAACAAAAAAAATTATCACCATCAGCCTGCAGTTTAACTACTTAAATTTATAATCCTAGTGAAAATAGATGGATGGTGTGTAATGGCTCTTACATGGTTTCCTGGGCAAGAACCAGACCCCATTTCACCAACAGCCAAGCATGGACAAGCTCAGAGGTGCCATGGAATCTGTCAGTGGGTGCTCCCAACTCCTTGGTGTTTTCCTTGCCTCTGCAACCCACAGCAGACCAGAGAGAGTGTGGAAAGTGATGAGATTTGAACCACAGCAAGCACAGCCCTGCTGCAAAGAACAACTAGGATCAAACACCTCTGACAAAAGGATATCAAACAAGGAAAGGAAATGAACACGTGCAGGAGAATATAAAGGTGCTCTGTTTACCTAGGTTCTTGCTGCACTCAGTCTCAAATGCACATAGACCTGCAATTTAATATTTCCTACAACAGTGGTAAGAAAAAAGAAACTAAATCCTGTATGTTTATAACCCAAAAGCAGAGAAACATCCTCGCTGAATTTTTTTGACAAAGCAGAGATCAATTTTAGCTGCTCCCTCTGTATCTGTTCTGGTATACATGACTCCATGCTGCAGTAACTATCCCATACAAAGAAAGTCACAATTGGGTCTTAGTGTGAAGACCCAAGTTAACAGTTGCTCTGGCAGTCACAAACATCAGGAGCTTCCATCCTGACACAACCCAGAACTGAAGTTTCAAGAGTTATATTTTTGTTAGAGAGAGGCTGCTTTGTCAGTGTTGTAGCTTTAATCCATTTTTTTTTCATGTTTCCACTAAGACTTATTTGACTTAAATGTAAAAAATCAGGAGTAAAAAAATTGAGATGCTTTAGGCAACTAAATATCATTGGGAGATTGAGCCTATGAAATCCAGTACTATGTACAGAGAGCTGCACTACACCCTCACAAGATCATACATTTCAGAATCCTTACTACATGCATATTATAGGTGTATTTTGAACATCCACAATTTATCATTATAAAATTACTTCATTTTGTAATGCATGTTGACATTAAGAAACTGCCATGTTCAAGTGAAAGTTTGATAAACTTTGATATACAAAACCTAGATGTTTTGTATATGAAATGTCTTGTCTTGTCAAACTTGTCTTGGAATGATTTAAAATCACCCTGTTTCTATCCAAATGGCTTTGCACAATGAAATGCATTTGTCTGAAAGACAAATGAGGCACCAATTAACGAGACACAGCAGTAACTTTCTAGTCAGCTGCAAGCACCACAAGTCAGCAACACCTTCCAGAAGTGATCCCACAGCCCCACAACTCCCCAAGGACAAATGGGAACTTGAAAGAGGTCTCCTAAGAGGTACTTCCCAATCACAGCACAAAAGTACAGGTGAAAGGCAATTTTTCCCACTAGTGCCTCTCCCAAGAAACAAATAATTCCTCCTTCATTTTGGGAACACAGGACAGACTTTTAGATAACCTAAAACAGAAATTACTTGGGGATGTTTAAACAAGAAAAATATATTGTTTCTATCTATGACCTAGCTGTTATGATTAGAAGCCAAACTGCATTTTCACTGCAAAAAAACTTACAAGGCAAATTGGAAAGTTTCAGCTTGACAAATATAAAAAAATATATGGGAGGGGGGATGCCCACACAGGTTTTAAATTATGTTTAAATTACTCAATTTGACATTTCAAAAGTCAGAATTCTGTTTGTGCTGCATCCTTCACAAGGAAGACAGTCTGCACAGGACATAAAGGATGAGGTTATCTGCTTTGCTACTCACAGGCAGGACCTGGATCCTGCTACATCCTTACATACAGCCTAAATTAAATTTGCTACAAGAAGTTGGCTATTGGTACAAAAGGCAACATGAATCTTATTTAGCTCAACAGAAATATTTGCTCAGGAACTGGGGTCAGCTCTTCAGGTCGCATTGCTGTATGTGAAGCAGCACAGAGCTTCACACACAGGGAGAAGAGGAAGACTCTAAACAGCATCACTGCCAGTTAAAGCAACATCCTAAATGTTAAACACATCCCAAATACAGGCACCTTGCTGGGGGTGGCCTGACCTGACTAAGCTACATACACACATGTGAACACAGGTGCCATCAGCTCACCTCACTCAATTTCCATTGAACAAACAGCTAGTAAATCTCTCAGTTGGTGTTTAGAAAAAAACCATAAAGTCTCCTAGCAAAAAAGGTAAGTATCTAGATAACTTACTTAAATGTCAGTCATCAACTCCCTCAGTTAATTTTCCCTTCTACTCCCTTGGAAGCCATGGGGAGTTTTGCTATTGCACCAAGACAAGTCTTTGCCCATTCTGGAGATGCTTTGGAGCTGTCAGCCCACACTCACTCTCAACTCTTCATGAAAGTTATGCAGAATACAAACAGAATAGAACACCATTGGGATTAACTCAATTTTAGCAAAAAGCTCTCACAGCTTCACAGCTGGAGAAGTTTATTAGGAGAAAATCACCACAAATACATTGGTATTATGTGAATCTTTTTAACAAAATTTTGTTTCCCCCATTTTTACATTATTCAAATTATAGTCTATGCAAATCTTAAAACATGATACTTCAAATGAATAAAAATTTATACACCCATCCTAACTGAAATTATATGACACATGATTTCTCTCCATAATAAATCATCCAACAAATCTTCCCTTCTCCCTGTTACTCATAAATTGAGGGATGAAAATTTGCATCTTAATCTGGTCCAGAAGTTAGGTTGGTCATAACATTTTGAAGATAAGGAGAAGGTTGAGGATGGCTGAATCACCAGTCAAAAACTCTACCACTCTTTCCACTTAACTAAAGATCTCCAGTCACAGAATTTCAAATTTTCCTGGTCAAGGGAGGTTTTTATCGGATATTAAGAAAAATTTCTTCACAGAACAGGCTTCACAGGGCAGTGGTGGAGTCACCAGTCCTGGAGGTATTTAAAAGACATTTATATGTGGCACCTGGGGATATGGTTTAGTGGTGGCCTTGGCAGTGCTGGGTTGGACTCAATGATCCTAAGGGTCTTTTTCAACCTAAATGATTTTGTGATCAAGGATAATAAGAGCACTGCTCTGCAAAAATCTGCATTTTCTATCAATTTTCTTTACTGAAATGTTCTTTCCATTTATTGTTGCCTCTAATCAAGTGTGCAGTTTTCATAAAACGCACTGCAGCCAAATAAAGCTGCCAGTATGTTTAACTGGAGGAATTCACTCACTTGTATGGATTTTCAGCATTAATATTAGATTAACGATAATTGCATAATTATCATGAAAGAATCACAAGCAAAACAATTCTGAAGTAAAACTTGAAATAGCTCAAGTTAATAGGAAGACTGAGATAATACTCACGTTTCAGAGTTTGATGCAGCCAGTAATGTTTACAGGCTGGCGTGAGGGGGGAGATAATCAGTGCTGTTTCCTGTAAAATTTGTTGCTTGATCCCTCAGAAGATCTAATGATGCTACTTAGGTCTTGGAATTTGAGTTTTTGGACTCAAACACTTATCCAGTCTTTTTAAACTATTTCAGTGATCAGATGTATGGCTCAAGTTCATTGCCTGGTGAGAATGAAGGAAGGCCTGCACCTCCCAGTTCTTACACATCTACCACCAGTCTGACCAGGAACCTGGCTCTCCCAGAGTCTTTACACACCTTTTCACCATCAAAACCCTACTCTGAGGCTTTTTGTAAAGATAGATAGATTTTGCTCAAGTTTCAGAAGTACTCACTCAAAACAAAAGCAGAACTTCACATTGGTGAAGTAAGCTGATATAGTGGTGATGAGTAAAGGCAAGATGTGAAGGGTCAGGAGTGAAATTTCAGGTGGAAAATTGTGCTGAACTGAAAAGGTTGTAAAGCCAAGGTGGAAGGGAGAGTGTGAGGATTGCAGTCAGAACTCAGTTCAGAGCATCCCAGTTCAAAGCATTCAGAGCATTTCAGTTCAAAATTAGCTGACTTCTGAGAACTTCATTTTCACAAGTAACTGCCATGATTTAAAGTGAATAATTTGATCTTGAAGATATTCTGAAGTTAAGAAGCTACCCAACATCCATTACTTTTGCTACTGTGTTGGGAACACAACGCCTGAAGCTAAAATAATTTTTCTCCACAGCAGTTGGAGTTCAGGGCAGTGAGGCTCATTACAGATGTGAACTTCCGTCAGTCTGGACTACTTCCAGTTTTCAGCTCCTGCTTAGATCCCTTCATTCACCCTGAATTATTGGCAACTGGAGGATAATTAGTTCATCATTGCTTGGGAAAACTAGAAAGTTTTCTGTATTTCTTTCTAATCGCTTAAGCTGGCACACAGTAGTACCTTATAATAATTTTGCACTTTACTCTTACTAAGGTCTTTCACTTACTAAGGTCTTTCACCCTCTGCTTCTTAACATTGAGATACTGAGCAATTCCTGGGCTTCATTCTAAAATAAAAGTTACACCAAATTTGAGTTGATGCCTTCCAGCCAACCTATGCCAAATACAATTTGCTTAAAAACCTAAACTTATCTAGCTGAGGTTGGATAAGAAACTTGCAGCAAATGCTGCTTTATAAATAAGCCTTGTACTCTTGCACTTGGGAAAAAAAAAAAAAAAAAGGAGTCTAGCACAGGAACCTGAGAAAACCTGACTCCACACAACCAGAGGAGACTTTCAATTGTACCAATACAGTCAGCCAAGAGGTTCTGCTAATCAAAACCAAGTGACTCTACAAATGGAGCAGCAGTTTAGTTGGGTTTGAGTAGGCAGCATGTGACTCTCTGCTTTCAGTTCCTGAAAAAGTGACAGACATAACAGACAGACGTTGAGTAAGAAGCTGCTGCCTCCACAATGTGCCAAGGGCCAAACTTCAGCTTCCTTGTAATGCCTCTGATTCTGAAACAGAGCATGAATGGACTAGAGGTTTGTCTCCCTGAATGTATTTTTAGCCACGTTAGAATTATTCTGATGGCCACCAACTATGGTCATCAGGAAACCCTCCACTGGGCTCTTCCCAAAGCTGCATTAAAATTGATCCAAAGAAAAAACGTGAATTTTAAACCTAGTGCTATAGAACCACCTTAGCATGGCCAGAAAGTGCTGAATGTGTGTAGAAGTCTTTCAGAATATTTACTCTATGCACAAGATGTTCTTTTTGATGCCATGCATTACAAAGAAAAATAAGATCTCCCTTCCTCACATGTTAGTCATACCCCTGAAACCACATTTGTTCCATTTACAGCAGAAGTGGTTAAAATACAACAAGGATGGCAATCAGATGAAATAGTACAGATACACTGAGTGCAGGAGTCATAGTTACATGAGGTACCTGTTAGAGTTGTCATAAGACCCTGAAAATCCTGTAAAAATATCATTAACTTCTAACACATCAAACAAACTGTTTCAGACCTGTTCTAAAACTCATGTTCTCATGTAATTACTCCACACTGGTGACCATTCCTGGCATAAACTTCAGGTAATCAGCGTCTCTCAACATGTGACCTTTAATAAAGATGAGCTCCTGGTGTGCCCTGAAAGCTATGCTGAAAATATTTTAATAGTGACACAAATACAAAATAAATTCCTTATTCCCCAAGGTTTCCAAAAGAAAAAGGGAAAAAAATATGTTTAAGAGAAGGCAAACTGAAAAATCCTTGAAAATTTAGGAATCAGGAAGAAGAAAAATAAAACTGCGTTTTGAAGTAAGTTTTGTGAAATTTCCAGAGTCATTTAATTTTCTATTCATTCTTCCAGACACCGTAGGAACTGGTTGTCAAAACCCCCCACACAAAAACCCAAATAAAATCCCCCACCATTCCATTGCAAATTATAATTTCTAAAGCTACAGGTGATCATCACCAGTTTACTTCTTATCCTTTCTGAACACAGTGTCAGATGCAGAGTGCTTTTTTTACTTTATCTACTATCCAGTAAAAGCAGAGTTATTTGTTATCATTAGAGACCCAGCAGAGACGCTTTGAGAGACTTTATTCTGTTGATAGAAGCCAATTTGTTTTAAAGAAGGGAAATCTGTGTTCTTGAAGTTCACCGAGAAAGTTAAATAGGCATCTATCTAGTTACCTGGTGTATTTACAAAATGAGTTCATTAATCTATCACATATAATTAGTCTTTTTTGTGACCACAGAAAGGAAACAGGATAGCAGGAGCTGGAATTTATACCTGAAGCTAGATAATAAGCTGGTAGCTGCTTTGCCTTCACAGGAGTCTCTAGAAAGCTCACAATACCAGCCCTCCTCCTTAAGAAGGCAGTAAAAAATCCTGGGGCTAACCCTGAGGAATAATTCCCATGCTAAATCTAATTGAGAGCAGACCAAGCTATTTGCGTGTTTTGGGACGGCAATGGGTAAGTTTTCAGGAGTACATGGGCTAGAAAGATTCTACTTCCCAGGAATGGCATCTGAGTCCCAGGGAAATCTGTAGAGACAGGAGCCTACAGACTGGAGCAGGTGCCAGATCCCAGAACAAATGCCCCTGCTCCTGGGGGCTCAAATACTCAGGCTTAGGCCACCTCTTACAGTGTACAGTACATCTCCTCATCAACAGGTTCTGCTAGGTGCTGAGCTCAATATTGTCTCCTTCCCACTACAAGCAATTTTGCAGGGTGAGTTTCTCTCTGCCAGTCCTTCATTCTGGGCACATCAAATAAAAAAAAGGTGAAAAGCCATATCAAGAACAAAGACCAAGCTACAATTAAAAAACTGACAGCTTCCCAAATCAGTTGTGACTGGGACTCAAATCAGGAGGGGAAGAAACAGTAATTCATCCTGGCACACTAATTAATTATCACACAGATTGCTTATTGATTTTCTTGTGTTCGCTGTGATACCTTATGAAGCACATTCATTTCATCCAAACTTCTCATAGAATGGCAGATGCTGACAGATCAAAAGCAGATACAAATTCACAGGTAGGTCTGGTGTCCCCTTCTAGAGACAGGTAAGGCCAGGGCAGATCTATTCATCCACAGCACCAAATCTCAGCATCAAGAGACTCATCTCCAGTCCCACTCATAAAAGCTAAATTCTTCAGTAATGATCCTCCAGTGAAGCAAACCAGCCCTTGCCAATAAAAGTAGTTATATTGCCAAGGTCATAACCAAACAATTTCAACTTCTTGAAGGTTTCCTGCACTGGACAATAGCCTGAGTTCCCAGAGAAATTATCTAGTAGGACATTTTCTAATTATAGAATTAATTACTGCTACAGAATAAAGAGCAGAGGCACATCAGGCTGAAAATAATGATTTGTACAATTAGCTCTTTCACATCAAATAAACATTTACAGCAATTCTTGAACTGGGAATTTGTAAGATTAGGAGAGGTACCACTCTCATCACCCCTGGAACATCCTGCCAGTACAACAACCTAGTGAAAGCAGCTTATATGTTCTCTCTAAAACAGTATGAACATATTCAATTTAAGTTGTTGATTTTCTTTGGAATTTTCTGGGTACTAAGCATGCATCCTCACTACAAATGTTTTAGTCTTCTTTGTTGTGTTTTGATTGGGGAAAAAAAAAAACCTGTTTGCAGTGCACGATCATAGACAAACCGACTGTTCTCCTGACATGCCTGCAGCAGATGTGTCACAGAGATCAAGGAAAATTCTTGTGGACAGCAACAGGGAAATAGTGATGTTCTCATTTCCAGCTCTTTGCACAGTCAGTACAATCATCATAATTACAGTGAGAAAAGCAGCCTCTGAAGATGTTTCTGTCTAGTAAAAGACCTGTTGAAGGGGGAATGTGAACAACCTCAGAAAGGAGCTAGCATACAAAAGGGTCTAATTTTGTGGTTTAAAACCAAAGATGAGTGAGCCAGCCAAAGCATCTACAAAGCTGAATAGCTTTGAAGCATAGATCTGCATAGTGGACTCAGCAACAATTCAACAAAACATTAACAAAATCCAAAATCAGGATTAGCCCCTGGTCTGTCATCATACCATCATGCCAGCAACCCATGCCATGTCATATTTCCCTGAGGGACAGGAAAACTGGTGTCTGGCAGGATCTGTCACAAGTCACAGGCAGGTACTTGGGAAGAAGGGCTTGGTGCATTTAATGATGGATATCTGGATCAAACCAGTAGGTCTAATTGTAAAAAGTAATGGAGATTAGAATGTGCTTTCCATGGTCTAGAAGAAAACATAAGTAGTTTACTTAAATGAAAATCAATTTTGGATGTTCCTTTATTACACTTTATGGTCTGTGAAGATCCTTTCTTTTCATGCATTCACATAGAATGGTATGCAATTCCCACGCTAGCCATAGATATTCCTTTAGAAAAGTAGTGAAGGTTTTAACTTTTAAATTCCTCAGGAATCCTTAGCTGCTATTCAAGCAGTTTAATTCAAAGAGTTATATCTCTCATTTAGGAAACTTTAACTGACAGTAATCAGACCCAGCTATTTTTATTATTAATGTACAACAATACTAATCTAGTGTGACCAGCATCTTTAGCCAGAGTATTAAGGCCTTCCACTCCCTAAAGTGCTATTTAGTAATAAAAAATTAACAGTTTTGCATAATCTACTTATGTGTGCCGCAACTACTGAAGATTAGCTGCAGCATTTTCTTCTCTTTTCTGAGCCTCAGCACAGACATACATATCCTAAAAAGTCAACTGATGCATGTTTGTGCACTGATGGGAACGTTTCAGTGTGTTGGTCACAGGTGCAGCAGGGATTATCTGGAGACGCACAACCCCTGTGATAACACACAAGCCTCACACAGCTACAGAGTGATAAACGATCAGACAATTTTCATCCCACTTTATATTTTGAAAAATCCAACGAGGCCTGCCCGTGGCATCTCTGGTTCTTTTAAACCCTACTTGTGATGGTTCTGGCTTCCTTTTCTGCCAAGGTTGGGATTAATAGCATAAGAGACGAAGTTCACATTCAGACTCAGATGTTTATTAATTCTTATCTATATTACAGCCGCACAAGCCATGGGTTCTGCAGTACCCCTAGTTAACAAGGTGCAAAATGGAGTACTTCTCCGTCTCTATGAGGTCTTTTCAAGGACCTTTCAAATCTGTCAAATTGTGAAATGCCATCTAAACTATTTTTACTTTAAACCCAATAACTAATCACTTGAAGTTCACAATGTGGACTTTATTAACCAATGACAGAAAACCACCCAAACCGATGAAGAAGAAGGAAGAAAAAGGTGAAAAAAGAACAGCTAACCTCCACCCTAAAGTCTCCATCTTACCCAGTATATATTACTATATCCTAACATCTACTATATTACTAAAATCCTACCTGGCCTCAGTTCATACAGGTTTAAGCAGAGGAGGCAGCCAGCCCAGGGGTAGATGTTTTCACAGAAGACTGATGTATAAATACACTGAATTAACATAGGTATATATTTTAGCATTTATATTTACAAGCAGTGAACTTCAAACAGACAAACAATGCAAATTGCAGTCCAAGCACATTCAAGACCCCAACCACAGAAACCCATGGAAAAAAGGTTGTGGAATACCTTTCTTCGTCTTAGCTGGATGTTGTTGCCTAAGCATAATCAGATTCCTATGGTATCCCCCTCTCTAATCAGAAATAGGGCACAGAAAATCAAAACCCTTCACTGTTTAATTTTGACTAGTCAAAGGCAGGATGCAGGGAACAGCTCCTGTGATGTCCACAGGAATTGGGCTTTTTTACCTAAGTTGTTCTCCCCTTACAAGACGCACTGACGCGTCTTCTTGTTTCTGATCCCTTTCCAGCAGAGCTTGGAGCAGCCCACTGCCGAGAGCAGTGCAGGCCCAGCCCCTCTGAGCCTGGCACATGGCAGGTCCCTGAAGCTCCTGGAAACCAGCTGAACTCACAGACAAAGGCTCCACAGACTGACAAAGGTACCACAGAACAGGCATCAGTCTCTGACATACAGCCTCACCTCAAATGAACTACATCCACACCTGTACCAACAAGTTATTTAGGAAGCTCCTGGAAACAGTTTTTTCAAGTCTCTTTCCATACCTCCACTTCCATCAAGTGCATTCCCTCATGCCTGAGATTTAAGAGGAGCCTCCTTCATTCCCACAGTCCTGTCCACAGGCTCACTCTGGGCAACACAGCACCGTTGATGGTAGGAGTTAGGCTGGTGAAGAGCTCTCCTCACTCATTCCAAAAGAAATCACCAATTTGCAAAATAACCCTTTCCTCCAGGAAAAAGAAAAAAAAAAAAAAAAAAAAAAAAAAGCAAAGCAAAACAAAACAGAAAAACCATGTGATAACAGTTTCTCTTTAACAACAGAGACAGCTGGAACAGGAGCAGAGCCAGCCAGAGCCTCATGCAGAAGCTGAGGGAAATTGGGAGTTACTGGTTCCCCAGAGGGAAAAATGAAGATCCCAACCTCAGCAATCAGCTCATAGGAGCTTTCATGCAGCAGATAAAGCAGCTTTCAAATTCTTTCCCACTTTCCCTGAAACCAATTTTTGCCTAGAAATCCTTCTGTCTTAAGTTTTAAGGGCTTCTCCCCTCCCACAATTAATTTCAGATTTTTCTTTTAAGCTTTTTGTCCAGCTTTGAAATGAGTTCCATTAATCCAAAATGACTCAGAGAAAAGAGCTTCTGAGCTAAAACTGAGCAAGATTTCAGGTCACTGCATTAATATTGATAGCTTTAAAACAGCAATTGTGCATCAGGTACAGGATAGGATATTTTTCTCTGCAGTTAGAACAGCTTAATGCTATGTCATTACTACAAAATTTCAAGTTTATGGGGAAAAAACAAATTAATTTCATCCAAAGAGGCAACAGATTTCAATGTCAAAAGCACACAGGAACAGTGACTCACATTGCCAAGTGCCAGGCAGCTGCTGCAGCCCAAAGCTGGCACCTCCTGGAATTGGTATCTCCAGCCAGGTGCTAGCAACTCCATGGAAAGTTGTGCCTTCCCTTCTACAAGCAGACACACTGGTTAGCTCTAAGTAAACTGGGATCTAAGGCCAGGCATGCTACATAACCACAAGCAGTCTTCTCATTGTAATTCAGCTCTGGCTTCTATTTCCCCAAGATGGAAGAAGAGTTTTACTAATCCCAGTTGTCCCCTCTGCTCCCCATGTGACACCTGCTGAACTCTGCAAACTACAGTCTGCTACAGGATGAAGAGATGAGATGCCACCCTACATTAACAAGTCAGGCTGTAAAGTGACATGTCAGGAACTGTAAATGATGACTACATTCCTACCTTTCACCTTACAAAGTTAAGGTCAACAGCAGTCCAAACCCTGACCAGGCTCCAAAGCCTCCTGTCACCTGAGCTCCCCCACAAAGTCCTCTGTGCAGAGAGCATTAGCATCCTGTGTAAATGGAGCATGGCATTTCACGACATCAACAGGAGAGACTGAGGAGAAAACACTGGCTTTATGAGCAGAAAGCTTCCTGTGCTAATAAGATACAGCATTTGAAACACTGGCACTTTCAAAAATCATATTCTTTCTGTATTAATTTTGGCTAATACAGTGTGACAGTCTCTAATATGATCAGGCTCTCATACTCTACTGGTGATGACTAACACTAATTCAGTCTGATTCTTATGTGATGAGATAGGTGGAAAATTGATAGCATGGTAGAAGAGCAAAGTGTTTTCTAGTAGACTTCTCAGGGACCAGATTCAGGTCTACTAGTAGTTTTTCAAATAATCAGATACTATCTCCACAAAAAAATTAACACATATCCTGATGTATCTTCTTGATGTGTAAACACCTGGGGGGGCGGGGGGGGAGGTGTTTTTTGTTGTTTTGTTTTGTTTTTTTTGTTTTTTTTTTTTTGTTTGGTTTAGGGGTTTTTTGTTTGGTTTGGTTTGGGTTTGTTTTGTTGTTTTTTTTTTCTTGTGCTAGATAAATACATGAAGATCCTTTGATAACTCCTTATAAGGAAGCTTTATTAATTAGAAACCGTTTTCCTAATTCTTCTCAGTTCTTTTCAAGCACCAGAATGTGATATATATTGCAGTAACTGCTAGTAATATATTCAACAAACAAGCTCCCTCTCTCTCCCCTCTTGGTTTTCGGTGCTTACATATTCATGTTATTCCTCTTAACCACAACTCTGCATCTTGGGTGCATGTTCAATAGGTTCTCCAACGTGAGCTCACATGTTCAGCGCTGCTGCTTTCCAGGCACAGCTCTCCACCCACATAAGCATACAGTCTTATTCCTAGATGTGTCTTCAAAGTTGTTTAAAAGAAATTAATCCTACCCAGTTGACAGAGCTTGCATCAATCATTATTTACCACTTTGCCACCACCTAATCCTTCTACCAAGTTAATCAGAAAAAAAATTTTATTTTACTTCACTGAAAAACAAGTGTGGCAGGACCAGCATGTTTTTTTGCAGAACATCCCAGCTGCTTGCTGTTCCCCATTAACTTCTGGTCCTTTGAGAAAAGCACAACATTAGTACTTTTTTGATCTCTAATCATTTCACATAGCTTGTGATCTGAGACATAATCCTCCATTACTCCACAGAATATAGTTGTAAGAACTTTTAATTTGAACTTTGCAAATTAACCGCAGCAAAGAATCGTTCATGCAGGACATCACATCAGCGAAGATGTCACATTACATTTAAATTAGTGACTGTCTGGATCAATGTGGTTTTGTTGAGCAGGATCCCTTGTGAAGGTATTGATGTAATATTGTCAATCCTGGGAGCACACAGAGCACCAGATTCAAAAGCACAGGTATTTGTGCTGCATATTTCTAACTCTATCAAAAAAATTATCTGGCATGCAAATTACTTACGGAGATAAGAAGCGTCATCATAACAGCAATATTCTCCTACTCCTTTTTGTTTTGTTTTATATTATGGCAAAAAGATGGAAAAGGACATAGTACTGGTAATTCCCTAACTTGTTCACAGCCTGTGAAGACAGCAAACACTAATTAGAAATTCAATTAATGTCACTAAAGTAGCAGGACCCTCCACTTCTGCAGATTACACAATGCTATTTGGTTTTTTCCCCTGAATACAGCCCTTGCTACATGAACAGAATCATTGTTTAGAAGTCAACTGGACAAAACTTACATTGATCATAATAAGCTTTGGCTCAAATCCCGTGTTGATCTGCTTTAGCCCACAATAAAACTGAGAAACACAAAGAACTCTTGTAGCTGCCCATGTAACACTGAAGTCATATTCAAAGCCTGAAGTTCATCTGCTAAAGCCAATGTATGCCTGAATGCTGCAGAGATCCTCTTGTTGGTGCAAACACTGACAAGCTCTTTTCAAAAAGATTTGATTTCTGCCATAGATGAAAATTAACAATGCCCAGATAATACACATTTAGGAATGCTGGGAATCACAGCCACGTTTGCATCACTCTTCAGGAAACAAAATTATACATCAGATGTGTTTACTTATGAAATATACAGATTTCTGGCCGACAGCACAAAGAAAGATCTTTTCTTATGCTTGCCAGACACCCAAATGCAGAGCCAGGGCTGTTAATATTTGTGGCAATTAGCCAGAAATACTGTTCTCATGGTCCTCTGCCTTTATCTGTGTAACTGTAATTCTATTCTAAAATCTGACAGGCCATCACTCACCATGGTCAGCCTTACACTGAAACTTACTTCCACACATCAATGTCGTCATTTGAATTGATTTAATTCCACCTTATTCCTTCCCCTCAATGGACAGAGGCTTCCCATTTGTCCCCATGCCTTAGACTTACAGGGCTGTGTATGCCTTTTAAACATTCTTCCATGAATTTAACTAATTGTGAGCCAGGAGAGAAGAAAAGAGGAGTTTCACATGATGGACCAGGCAGGGGATGGCAGCCAGCAAAACAGAACTACTGGCTTTCCTATGAGAGCACACAGAATCACAGGCTGGTTTGGGCTGGAAGGCACTTTTAGAGGTCATTTAGTCTGACTCCCCTGCAGTGGGCAGGGCATCTTCAGGTTGCTCAGAGCCCTGTCCAAGCTGACCTTGAAGTGCCATGCAGATGCTGCATAGCTGGGAAACTGAATGCACAGCCATGCTCCTCTAGCAGGATGAGGCTGAAACTTACCATAAAGAGCATCAGAATATGCATCTGTGAGGATGGGAGGAAGAAAAAGTAGTGCAGAAAATTAAGCAACCTAGGAAAGCAGCACACATAGCTGATCTCATGGATCAAATATGTCTCCAGGTCCCCTGTTATGAAAAAAGGGAAATCTCACAGAAATACCAGATGCTGAAATTTCCTAAATCAACCACAAAAAGCCAAGTTGCACACTTCTTCACGAGATCCTTTCCATAACACACCCGGGAATCAAGCAGTTCCATGCCTCAAGTCATGCAAAGTTAATTGCAAAGTCCTGCAAAGTTAATTGCAGGAGTGAATTGGGGTTTTTTTAGGTAAAAAAGCCTCTCATCCATATGTGCAGAGCATAGGAGGCCAGGTAAGAAACCTCATCCAGCATGACTACCTGTGATGGCCTGAGAAAGTAAAAGAAATGGTATAAATATTTTTTAGGGAAAAAATGCCTTTAAACAGGCACTAAGCATAAAATTTTACATAAGAAAAGAGTTGAGACTGGACATGTTCTTTCACCATAAAATAATGCTAAAATATTAAATGTTCTAAAAAGCAACAAGAATTTTTATCTCTTGAGTTGAATGTAATGACACATTAGTTTTTTAAACTCCCGCTCTGAGAAATAGTTTTATCACCCTCTCAATAAAAGCAATCAGAGAAAGACCCAGTCCTTTAGATTTGTGAAATTTCGCTTTATTGTAATTTTCCTTTGTCAACTCTAATTATTTGGCTCACTGAGTATCTCTTGATATTCTCCAACTTTTAGTATCTTTTCAAAGAATGTTCCAGCAGCATCCTGGGATGAAGATGTCCTTTTAATGGGCACCTACAGAGAGGCATGCCCACCTTCAGAAGATGGATGTATTCTCACACTTCATTGGGCGATTTCAGACACAATTAAAAGAGGACAGAGTACCATGGTATCCTGGATTTGGGTTACACCAGGTCAAGCAGCTTGAAACAGGCACAGGTTGAAATGTGAAATATTTCAGAACAGACTTTTGAAGCCTGAAACAATCACAACACACCCAGAACCTCCGGATGTCAGAAAGCTGCTCCTGAGAGCACAAAGTAAATCTCCGGGAAATAAAGACATATTTTGTGACAGTAGAGACAAGGGGTCCAAGACAGATCCAAAAGCAGTGATGGTTTTCACATTTTGGGGTATTGTCTTTTTGCTGTCTGTTTTTACTACAGGTAAAGTAGTCACAGTCATTGAGCCAAGCTGAAGGTAGTGAACAAAGCCCACTTCTTCAGATTACCATGAGCTGAAGAACTAAGACGTGGAACTAAGGATCTAATTTCCCGAATCTTATGAGCCTGGAAAAATTAAATCATCCATAAAAATTGGGAGATTTGCCTTTCATTGCCTTTCTGGAATGCCCATAATTTGCTTAACAAGAAGATCATGTCTCCAGTAAGACTTGTTGTAACAAGTTGGGAGATGTGCAACTGAAAGCGAGTCAGCATTGTGAATTCCTGACAGCTCAGAACCCTTCACACAGAGTTCAGCTGGTTGTGCCCTTTTATACCCCACAGGCAGCCAAGGTCAAACTGCACAGGCCTTGGGCCACCTCTGGCTGACAGCTCCTGACAGAGCAGGTTTCAAGCAGGTGGCTCTGAGGGACACAGTAGTCCCTAATTTTCACTCTTTGGAATTATTTCTGTGTGCACGAGTACTCCACTGCATATTAAGGCCCTGGTGCTCAGCTCTCTCTTACAAAGATGCATTTCAAAGCTGTCCCAGACACTTGGCAGGTTCCTGCTGAGACAAAAGGGCTCTGGATGTAGTTCCACTTGGAGAGGGGATATCCCTGCACACAAACAGGGCAGGGTGCTGACAGAGCTGGAGCCAGGAAGCCTCACTGGGTGAAGAACTCTTTTGTGTTTGAGAACTGACTATAAAGCCTCCTGGCAGTGCCACCTGGCAGCCAATGCCAGCAGAGCAACCTGAAAAAAGCCCATTGACATCACCTCCCAGAGTCTGTCAGCCCTCAGGCATTTACAGCAGGTGGTCTTCAAAGTTCACAAAATAAAATACAATAGATTTCCTAAAACATATTTACAGCTGGTGCTTTCTCTGCTCTAAAAACAGCATTTTCAGTCATCACCACCGAGATCATAATCCCTTTAAAGATCAATAAAATATTTTTCCATAAGTTAATATATGTTCTGTGCAAACTTCCACTGCTTCATTTCCAAGAGCTCTGTGTGAATATTCATATCTGAACTATACAGACATAACTTTATTTACTGTAGGAAAGTATATTAATACTGATTTATTTAAACACTTTACCAAAGCGGCAGTTTAGCTTAATCAAATACAGAAATAATTGGGTTATGTTTGATTTTAAACTTTGAAAACCCAACTCTAAGATTTATCAAGGGCTGAATTTAGCAAAGTCCTCATCATTAAAAATTGATATTATACAGTGGGGCTACACTGGCTTCCCTGGCACATTGCCAAGCAACATACCTTTTAAAAGATTAATTGTTCATGCCTGCATGGTTCCCCAAGTGCTCCGCGCAGTGGTCACCAGCTCCCAAACACCAAGTCAAGTAGTGCCAAAACCACCAGGAGGGAGGGAAAGGGAGGGAAATATTTTTCTCTTGCAGAGTGAGGGAAAGGCACTGCTCTCACATGGTACAAACCTGCCTGCACCTGAGGGTGAGTGCTCTGCCCTCCCTGCTCCTTCCCATCCTAGCCCCAAAGGTGAGTTCCTTCCTGATGGGGAGAAGAAAAGGGGCAGCCAAATTCTTGCAGTGAAGTGCCTGCAGGGAGCAGTGGGGAACCCCCTCGACTCTGAGCAGCTTTCCCAGTACCTGTGCCTTAACCAGCCCTGACTACCCTGGATACAGCAAGGCCAGGGATGCTCCGGCTGCCGCCCTCAGGAAAATTTGCAGAAGTCAATCATTGAACTACTCCAAGATCAGCCATCTAAGCCTCACTGGAAGAGGGTAAGCAACACTTCTCAGCTAACAATACTGCTACTGAAATTTATATCTTTTTAGTCATTTGATTTCTGTTTTCCAAATCAGAGAATGCTGAGGAATTCAATTCAGTGCTGTTCCCTGACTTCACTGCTGTAGGTTCTCTTCCCTGGTGCCTTACAGCTCCATGCCCATGGAGATATACCTCCATCAGGGGCATTTTCAACCTAAATACATTATATTTATCAGGGCTCTGGATGACATGCCTATGGTATTGCTGAGGGACACCAAGTCAGGATTTATCCCTACTCCTCCAAAGCAGCTGAGGAGGTAGCTTCCACTACTCATCTGAAAATCCCACACACAGCACCTGTGACATGACTTTGTGGTCTATCTCTATCAGCCCTCTTCTTTGCCTCTCCAAAACACACTCCAAAGGGGAGGACTGAATAATAATCCTCCCCTCTGTGACCCTTGGGAAACAATGTGGTGCAGACTCTGCAGTAAAAACACAAGAAGCTGACAAATTTAAATAAACAAAATCCTTTGCAAGGAAAGGCTGATACAGATACACTCACACTTAATTATTTTTAAAACCTTTCCTCAGGAATGTAGGAACAAGAAAGCAGTGACAGCTGGAGGAAAACCACTACATCTAACTAAACATTTAAAATTATCTTCTGGAAAGAAATCTGCACCATTTAACAGAATTTTGTTCATGTTAAAAAAATCCTTTTGACAGAAGCAACCAAAATAGAAGACATCTGAAAAAGCTGAAATCCTTGTGACAGCTTGTCAAAGTATTCTTCACCAACAAATTATAAGAATATTTTTGTTTGTACAGAGAGGTAAGTTCCTACACCTAAATAAGCTAATTATTGCAGAACACGCAATTTAAGTGATACACCATCCAAACATAATTTCCCTCAGAATTTCAACATTTTCCATAAGTGAAACCTTTGAAAAGCATTAGTAAGGACATGTGGAAATTAAAAAATGCACACTGTCTCAGCTGAAGCTGAACACATCAGTTCCCAAGACCAAGTCAAACCAAAACACTCCCTCCCAACCATCCGCTGTAAGCGGGAGCTGTGTTCTCACTGCCAGCCCCCGGCAAACACCCAGCTCACAGCTCCAGGGGAAAAGCCACCCAGTCTGGAGCTGCATGGGAGCCTTTAGCACCGCTGCCCTGAGCTGTGCAGGGCTCAGCTCCATGCACAGGGATGTGCTGCCCGCCCATAGGTGCCTGGGCTCAGGGCTCTGCCAGGGCTGCAGGGGTGGGACACGGACTGGCACAGCCTCCTTGCTTCCAGAAATACAGGCCCTGGGACTTCCAGAAGCAGGAGCTGGATTCAGAGCACCATGTTTAACAGATTGTGACATATCTATCCCCCATTAACTTAGCCGATGAACTTCTAACCTCTACATATATTTGATCTTCATAACACGCAGTGGCAATGAGCACCACAATTTAACTTCATTCTTGTCTAAAACATACTGGTTTTACTTATTTTAAATCTGCTGTCTCACTCCTCACCAAGTGCCTTCTGGGTTTTTTTTATAATGAGGAACAATAAATATTTGCTCTCTAGTCACCTTCTCAAATCAGTTATTCCTAGTGTCAAAGATCTAGGACAAAAATTTAAAGCAAATAATACTTACACTTTTTAGCTTATGAACTACAGTCTGCATGCTCATGACAGTGAAGCTAATGAGAATTTTGCTTGAGGAACTACAGATAAGACTACCAGATTTCTTTGCAGAATCAGTTTTGCTTTACTGCAACTTCATTTTAATGAAAAAGCCACATAAGCCTTGGGGACATTGTTAGACTGTGACCTGAAGTCCATGATTTTTGCCTACCTTTAATTAATAGTAATTAGTTTTCCTCTTGCAATATTGGTTCCACACCCTACCTTCTTAAAAGCTGTCAGTGCTGCGTCAGGATGCTACAAGTTTTATTAATCAATGCTACCACAAAACAAGATTCCAACTATTCTTTTGCAAATGATGATGATAAGACAAACATGCAAAATACTTGCTTGAAAATGTGCTTGAGTCAGTCTGCCAAATACCTGAAGCCAAAAGTTGAAGATTATTGAAGTTTGTTTTTAAATTCCATATTAAAGTTGTAATGGATTTTTATAATAGTAGATAGTTTACTTCCAGTAATTTTCCTACAGTTTGGGCAATCCGCTTCTCAAAGGGCTTCTTGTACCAGCAAGCTTAATGAGCCAGCTTCAGCCGGTATTGGAAAAAAATATTTACAACTCTACTATAAAAGGCTTTTATAGGCATTTCTTTTTTATATGTTGATTTCTTTTTTCACAAAGTTTTAGTGAATTAACCTAAACTTACAGAAATTTCTAACTTTATTCTATGAAACCCAGCTCAAAGGTGTGATATGTCTTAGATATGACATTTGCAGAGATAGTCATTATTCCTTTTAGCAAGGCATTACCTTGTAATTTACCCAAAAGCGTCATTTTCCCACCTGACAAACCTGGCAACCCCAGCCCATTCCAGGCATTTTGTACTCGATTATCCTAAAGAAATTGGGGGTTTTGCACTGGACTATCCTACTGTGAGGGCTTTGCAGACACCCTCTGGGTCAAGGTGAATTTCAGCACAAGTGATTATCCTGACAGTTCACATTAAAGACACCTTATTGACCTCAGCAATGCTCATCTCTCCGCAGGAATCATGCCTATTAACGCAGGAACTAAAACGAACAAGAGGAGGAAAAAAAGACTTGAAATTTGCGTCTCATCTTGTAAACAATGGATTTCAGGAGCCTTTAAAGGGTGAAACTATTAAAGATCAGCTCTAACAGCTTCAAACAACCCACCATAATGCACTTCACAAAACCCTTTCAAGACCTTTTTGAAGTTCCTCCTCTTGCATTGTTACAGCCTCTATTACATTGTTGCTCTGGGAGCACTGCAAGCTCCGTAGTTGGATTTTTGACATAAGGTCAGAAACTCTTTATGACCAACTACGGAGATGGTTCAAAAGCAAGTAAAATAACCTTCTTTGAAGGTAGTTACCAATGGTGCTCTGCCCAGACAGACTGGATGTACTCAGTGTGCTCTGCAGGAGCCAGTTTTATTTCCCAATTCCACAACTGCCCCCCAAAAACCAAAACAAAACGAAGATCAAACAGACAAATCAGGACTGAAAGTTCTCCAAAATGTCTCTGCATAGCAGAGGACAGTCCTGCCCCACAGCCTTGAGGGCACGAGCCATGTGTGGGTCTGACATCTCTATGCTCTCTCTTTCAATCCACAGTGACCAGTCCCAAGCTCCCTCTTCTACCACCCCTGCAGTGTCAGCAGCCACATTTTGGCTTCAAGCACCAGGACACTGGCAGCTGTGGATGAAGAAGAGGAGGAGGAAGAGATGGACCAAGCCCAGGGCTCACAGCTGAGTACACAGCTCAGTGATAAAACACCACACATGCCAGAAGTTCTCACAATCCACTGTGCATCTTTGGACAAATGCCTTTGCATCTCCACATTTATTTCCCAATGTTCTCCCTCTCCATGAGACACTGAGCACTGATGACTGACTATGGAACACTGCAATGCCGTTACCTTTGAGTATAAATAGGAAAATGTATCCTTGCAAGTCACTCCTTTTCTCGTGGAAGCAAGATACTACAGGAATAAGAAATCCTTTCCTGAAGTATCTCTGCACTCTGCTTTAATGATTCAATCTTTTGACCACCTTATGGTCCTCCAAATAAAATAAAAATTAATGACCTCCAACAAAGTGCTGTAGTTTGTGCTAAGATTAAAAATTATTTTAGCTGTTAGAAAGAAGGAAACCCCTCTTTAGAAAGGGAGATAACTTAAAGAAATGGTGACAACACATCAATGATACTAACAGAAATAACCATGCTCAAATTGACAGTTCATGAGGATTATGGAAATACACAGTATCCATTAGCTCCTTCTCATTTTATAGACCTTTTCCTACTCAAGCAGATTTTGAAGTGCCATGATACCTCTAAGCTGGGTTCTTAATAGCAATGGAAGGCAGAGATAGCACCAGAATATGAGCAGGCACAGACATGTCACCTGGTTCTGGTACTAAAACAGCAAGGACACTTACTGCATTCATTCTTTAAAGTTTCTTTATTTGGGGGCAATTTGAACTCTTAGCTCTGCTGGAACACACTAACACTACTGTCTCAGTTTTGAGACAAATTTAAGACAAGACACTCTGCAATGAGTAGTCTCCTCTAAAGGGTTTCAACAATCCCCCAATAGAAATCCACCAAGAGAAAATGAATACTAATAGAGGAAAACGAAAGAAAAAACAAATAAACAACCCAATGGTTTATTAAAAACAGAATGCCCACAAAGCAGGGAAGAAAAGTAAATAACTGCTAAACACTGAATCATCAGAATTCACCCCCTCACACACACACAGGAACAAAGGCCCAAAAATGCCTGAAGAATGGGGAAAATGTTGAAGAAATACCCCTTCCTGACACCTGGTGCAAGGTGGGGCTGGCTTTCACTCTGAAGAAGTGGAACTTCCACGAAGGAATTCCAGCAGGAGGCAAAAACCTGGTGGCTCCCTGGCATCAACCTCCCCTTCACAGCAGATGAAGCAGCTGGGCTGGAGTCTCTTGGTGTGTTTTCTCTCCTTGGTTTGGCTTTCTGAGGTTTGGGGCCGGGACAGGTCAGCCCTGCTCAGGCCAGCCCCAGTTCTCCGGCCTTGGACCGGCAGCTCTTCAGTTCACCTCAGGGCAGCTGAAAGATTGCTACTGCAGCTTCTCCAGGCCAGGGAAGGGAAAAGCTTTTTGCCTGGGCCAACAAAACCAAGCTGAACTGTATCACAGAGCACTTGAGCAGTGAGGCTTCAAAAATTCCTGCCAAAAAGCCCAAAACTCCCCCCTCCCCAGCTCCACTCAGACCTGGGCCTGGGCCTTGAGATACAGCAACCACTTCTGGGCATGAAGCAGAGGCTCATGGAATGGACTATTATCATTAATCACTCCAAACAACTACTCACATTCAACATGCACAAAACCCATTAAATTAGGTGTAGGCATCTCAAAAACATTTACCATTTTTAGAACCAGTCTGCAATGACCCCCAAAAGTGGTGAGTCACTTCAAAAACCCATGGAGTTGGAGGGTTGAGCACTGCTGAAACTTTCCTCCCTCCTTCCCTAGGCTGAAAATTTTCCACCATTCTACAAGCCTCATCTTTACCTTCAGAAACTATTTTCAGCAAGCAAACAATGCCGCACGTCCATTAAAATAAACTCAGCCATAAAGAAATTCCTTACAATTAAACAAAACCTGCTGCAAATTCTGACACTTGTGTGTGACAATCTCCCAACACTTTACAAATAGTTCTTCAGACTCTAACTCTCGAATCCTTTGTTTTGCCTTTTTTTTTTCCTTAGGCACCTATCACCAAGATATTTAAGTATCTAACAGTTACAGAAAACACTCAACCAGTTACCTTTTCAGTTCTGAGCTCCTAGTACTCGTCAAGACTTTGACACACGTGATAATATGAAAATGTATCATCCTTTCTAAAGCTGCCTGTAAGACTACCAAACAATCGACCAAACCTGTGCCAGCTGTACCTGGAAACCCTGTTATTTACTGCACATGTGAGACCCCCTGACTCAGGCCACGTGGCAGGTCAGCTTGGTGAGTGGGGCAGGGCAGATGGCAGCAGGAGAGCTGTGTGTTCCCCACGGGTGGCTGTGACTCACACAGCCCCACGGGTTTGTCCTTCGGGAGCCAGATGTGCCCCCCATGCAACATCTGGGCAGCAGCTCCCAGACACATCCTGGCACTGGATGGGTAAGTCAGGACCACAAAGCTGCTCTGGGATAACCCCCAAGCAAGAAAACCCCTCGGCAGATGGTGGAGCTGCATGCACCCAGCAGTTCAGGTGTCCATGGAAGAACGTGTGGCAGGGCTTGACTGACCCCTCTCACCAGCCAGAGACTGCTCTGTGCTTCACTCCTCCCTCTTCCCTCCACTAGCAGCGAGACATTCAGCTGCTGCTCCCATATCAAATGGGGAAGAGGGTGAGAGTGCAATTAAAGAGGAAAGTGCAATTAAAACATTCAGGAAAAAATAGCTATTAAAAGTATCTAGGTAATTATTCATTTTTTATTGACTACTTTGATCATTCAGACTTTGGTCAACCATGTGAATATGCACTTGATTTTAACACTACTATCAGTAGTCTTTAAAACCACTTAATTGCTAGGAAAAAATGAAAAGCTTGGAATGAAAAGCTTGTAAATTAAATATACAGCCATCTAAACCCCCCAGCAAATGTATATAATTTAATATAATAGCACTGAAATAGCATTTCCTCTGCTCAAGTTGGTACTTACAAATCTAGATGGGTGTAAAGGTTTCATTATCTAAATGATATGCTAACACTTTTTTGAATTTCACAAATTATAGGTTGGCAGCAACTTCTATTGTACTGCAACTCATTTCAGTATGAAACCACCTTGTACAAAAACCAGCACTGGGATTTAAATTATTTCTGGGAAACATTATGTATTTCCTAAAGTATGATTAAGTTTAATTCGACACATTAAAAATAATCAATATTTAATTTTTGCCTAGAACTTCACAAGTCTTCTTCCTGGGGGTTTCCCAAAGAATTTTCATTAGCTCATGAGGCAATTCTACTACAAGAACATTATTCATTACAGCAATTTAAGTAGTAAAGAAGCATCTAAATACATACTGATCTTAAGAGTTATTTCTGTCGAACAGCTGGACTATTGTTCACATCTCCCCTTTTCTGACTTCTTAATTGCTAATGTACATGCTAGTACTAGTTGTAGAGTAGAAGTAACCTCTGTACAGTAATAAAGAGGTCAGAACTGCTTTCAGACCTTAGGAGTTTTAGTTATTATGGTTGCAGCTTAATGAATCATCTACCAGCCACAGCACAAATTTATATCACACAACAGTCACAGCAAGTGGAGAAGCAATTTCTTTGTCCCAACATACTGAAAGGCACAACACTCCACTCTGCAAGAGGAGAGGTTTATGCCTCTCTGAGCTCTGAATGGGGCTCTGGCCAAGCAGTGGAGGTGATCAGTATGCAACTTCAGCTGAAATTGGGATTTTCAGGTCCTACATCTTGTTCCTTTGCTCCTCCATGGTGGCAGAGAGGGCTTGTGGGCATACATGTCTTCTGCTGTGTGTTACAGGGGCTGACTGGCCATCATTGTATCATCTCATGACACAGAAAGTAAATGAGGGGTTTGGTTGGAAGGAATCATACAGGAAATCATATTGCTGAGATGGTACTTTACTTTAAACATTTAACATTTGCAAACCCAGCATCTGAAGAAAAACGCAGTTGAAAATCCTCCCTGAGAAGACCAGGGAGTGAGTAGAAGCAGCAAGAGAAATAGATGCTAAAAGCAACATGTCTCCAAGGTTACTCCAGCACACGGACACTTAACCAGAGATGCCCTTTGCAGTGAATTTTCCTACCTGAGCCACACTGCTTGCAGAGCTCTGCAGCTGCACAGTCCCCTGAAGCACTGGGCTGCTGGCAGCATCACTCAGGGCAGGCACTGTTTGCACCATGCCAGAACAGCACGGCTAGGTTTAAAATGTCTGAGGTAACTTTCAGGGACACACACATTTGCAATTCATGACTTCTTTTCACAGCCCTGGCTGCTTTTCAAAGAGGTTTAAAAACCAGATGTGGAAAATAAGATTGCTAAAATCATTTGGCAACTTAATAAAGGGGTTCTGCATGTTCCCAGGGTAGATTTTCAACAACAGAGCACAACAAACACATGAGAAAATGCTTTCAGGGCAAGGGGGAAAGGCTTTGAAAATTTAGCACTGTAGGATAACAAAATATAATGTTTTCTTTATATGGTTTGGTCTTTGCATTAAGCATTTTTGTCTATCTTCATGTAAACAATTTTGAGAGGTTAAAATCCTTATTTTCTGGGGGGGAAAGGATCAATCTCAATTTCATGATATTTCAGTTCTGAGTCTTGGTTATGCTGTCTTGTCCCACTTCTAGAAGATTAGGCAGCACAATGTACAGTTTCAATACTTCAACTAAGAACAACATAAACCCTGCAATTATTATCAATATGAAACTAATATATAAGTTATGTAATATATATGTGAAATTTCTGAACGGGGGGGAAAACAGGGACAACAATGCAAGAATCAAGAACAGAAAACAAGCTCAGACAACACTTTCTCCCAACATAATCCTGCCTGGTTAGGCCACCAGGTCGTAGTGGTTCAGATACCATGAGATCCACCCTTGATTCCACCAACTCCATTTGTCTGGACGAGCCACGGTGCTTCCATTTGCCATCTCAATACTTTTTCTTTTTTTGTTTTGTCTAGATGTTAAGGGGTTTTTTTCCTGAAACATCAAGCTCACCATGGAAATACATTCTACAGTGTAAACCAAAGAATGGTGCCAGCTGAGCACCCTCTGTGGGCACAGATGCTCTCTAGTTTTACAGCACTGGAGAAATTATTGCAGGTGGCACTTGGGACAAAGAAGGACATCAGCTAGAGAAGAGAAAGACAAACTAACCAGAAAACCAAGTCCAAGGCTGTTGCTCACAGCCAAGCTACAAAGGCCTCTCTGGCAGAGTATTCTGGAGACCCTGCTCCTTCTGCATGACTGCAAAGTCACACCTGAAAATGTAAGAAATAACCAATCCTCCTCAGCAAAATAAAAGTGGGGGCACTTACACCAGTTGGTATAATTTGGTAGAATGTCACTGCCCTACCTGTTCACACAGAAGTGAAGACAGAAAACCACAAAAGCAAGCACAGACACAGACAAAAACGTGCAGGAAGAGACATGATCCATGTCCCATGGGAGTAGGGCTGGGGGGATCCCATCAGAGCTGGCTGCCCTTGAACTTCATGGGCAAGGGATAAACACTTGGCATTTAGAGAACAGCCTGAAATGGTAATGCTCTCTAAAGGCATTTTGTGTGCCAAATAAATATTCTAAGTTTATATCGAGATTATTGTCACCTATTTAATGGCTCGTTGATTTTAGAAGCCATACCAATTCTCTCTTTCCTGACTGTTGAGGTAGTTACAACAATAACTAACCATAAAAATTAGATAAGATGCTGAAGTGTGATTTTAAAACATCTGTGCATTTGATATCCCTACTTTTAAATGAGAGGTGAGTTAATATCTGCCTGCCTTACCCACATCACCACCTTTGCCCTATATGAATCCAAAGACAGACAAGACAAATTGGATTACACTGAGCATGATTTAAAAAATAAAAACAAATAAAAAATCTTGGAAACTCTACCAATTTCTTCTGTGGTCCTTTGAAGCACATATGAATACACAATCAAAGAGCTGGTTCCCAGTGAAAGGCTCCAGTCTCAGATGCCTCAGAAACATGCGTGCTCCAAATAATCTCTGTGCCCATCTCCCCACCTCTCCTTGAGTATAGGTCAAAAATAACTCCACTGTAGCAATTCCCATCAGATGAACAAATGCACACCTGATTTTTACAGCATCAGATCCACTTGCATGTTCTTATTTAGAAAAAATGGAAAGTATCTGGAAAATGCAAACAAAACACCTCTTCTCTGCATTTTCCGAGCAGCAGCTTTCAATTTATCATTTCAGGTAGACATTATTCAATCCACTAAACTTACAAATGAAATATTTTAAGAAAAATGAGAGAAATAAAGATCTAAAGAAAACAGTGAGAGTTTACTCAAATATTCCAACAGAGAAAAATAAGAGAGATTTTATTTAGCAAAGAAAATTCTTAGTGGCTTTTAATCTCATGCAGGGTCCAGAAAAAGTTAAAAACCTTAAAAACTGATTTACTTATAATAGAAAAAAATATTTTCCAAACAGGCCCCTTGATTCACATTTTTCCTTGATCTTGCTATTGCATCTTCCTTAATGCCCTACATAATCCTTATTTCCAAGCAGATTCAATAATAATTTGGGGGTTGTGAGCCATGCAGAGGCATTCAGCCCCTGTTTCTTTACTATCTACCCTCTCCCTGACCCAGGAGGATTGAAGAGGCTCATGTTTGCAATGAATGCTCACATCATGTTTTCAGATAACATTCTAGCCTGTGTAGAAAACCTCCCAAAATTGCATTGCAGCTGACCAGATGGGAGATGATGTGATTTCTGAGGCACTGAAACCAGGAGGCCACTTTGTCCCTGTTAGAGGACTTTTTGTTTTTCCTGAAATATGGTATTTTCTCTCAGAACAAGCACAGACAGTATGTGGCACCTCACCCAGCAAACAGATCCATTCCCCAGGAGATACTGCAAACACAATACCAGTAAGGCACCAGTGCCTCACCGCCCACCTTTCTGCACAGACTTATCTCCCACTGCTCTTTTAGTCTGCAATAATCTCAGTGTTTATGCTACAAAAATAAGGATTTTTTTTTTTCCCTTGGTTACTTTGCATATTCTTGTTCAGATACTCTACCTATTTGTCTTAACTCCTAGTACTTTAATTGCTAGGTAACGTGGGTGACATTTGGGCATCTGTTCAAACATCTTTGAACATTTTCCCAACTTCCACAGTGTCCTTTGTGGCAGTCTCTCAGTTGATTTCATGGAATTATTTTCACAAATTCATCAATTCCACAAAAAACTATTTGCAAAATTTCATTTTAGCAGCAATTAGCAGATCCAAACAGTTATTCAAACATGCTCAGTGGGTCTCTGCTTTGTTCTGCTGCATCTCCTCCCAGCACCCTAGGGATGCAAAGAACCTGGATATGGCCCCTATGACACAAACTATGGGTACATTTGCAGATCATCATTCAGAGCTCTGCCCATCTTTTACCCCCGCTCCGACTGAAATGTATCAGACACTGACAACACAAACCCTCCCAACCTACACATGACCCATCACAGACTTGTACAAAATCCATTTGTAAATCAGCTACAGGCCAAAAACTGCTCATTTAAATAATTTGCCAAATGTTCTTGAAGGAAACTTAGAACATGGCTTTGTGCTGTCAGACATTTCACATGCCACCAATCAAAGCCATTTGATAAATGACTAATTATCCTAAACGACATTAAAATGAAATCTTGATTGCGATTATTGCTGATTAAGTACTACTCCAACTCCACTCTTCAGTACAATATCTGAGATTCAGAAGATGAGTGGAGTGCCCATTGCCCACACACTCCAGCCACAACCACAGGTTCTAATATGACATATATAGGTTTCCAAACAACTGGGATTCATCACTTCCATAGGGTTCAGTGATACTCATAATTTCAAAATTAATTTTGACCCTTTCTTAGCCACTCTGGAGCTCTGTCCCTTCTACAGCAGGGAGCCAGTACCTTTAGGTATTTACACGCGCTGGTAATAGCTCCCTAAGCCTCCTCTTGTCCAGACTAAACTGTCTGAGCTCCCTCAGCTGCTTCTCATGGGAGATGCTCCAGTTCAACTGTGACCCCTTGTTGGTCTCTTTCCAGTAGGTCTGTGTCTCTCTGGTACTTGGCAGCCCAGAACTGGGCACAGCACTCCAGGTGCAGCTTGGCAAGTGCTGAATGGAGGGAAAGGATGACGTCCTGCAACCTGCTGGCAATGCTTCTAATACAGCCCAAGATACCACTGAACTTCTTTGTGGCAAGTGCAGGTTTATTGGCTCATGGTCAGCTTGGTGCCCACCAGGACCACCTAGTCCTTCTCTCCAAAGCTGCTCTCCAGCTGGGCACTGTGAAGTGATGGATGATTTAAGACTGAGCTCAAGGCTTTCACACATGAAAGGGTATATTCCCCACACATTGCAAAGGAGTGCTTAGTTCAAAAATGAGTATTTTGTTTTGCTCATAGGCCCTGACCCAGATGGTCTGGGCAAGAATGGTCCCAGTTTATTGACTCACTCACAACTTTGATAAGGTTTCTAGTAAGCTCTTTATCAGCCACTGCTTGCCTGCCTTTAAAACTTATATGCAGCCAAAATGCTTGTTCATGTTGATGAGTCAATTTGAGTACTTTATTTGTACTAGATGTATTGAATATTACCCTTTCATTACATGTTGTACATTATGTAGATAAAATTACATCCTCTGTGAACAAACTTCTTTGCAAATATAAAATCAAAGCAAAGAACATTAAGTTGAAACACAGATGATAGTGCAACATTAATTTTATTGCAAGGAAGAGGTTCAATTCTTGTTATTTTATTTTTCTCTGACTAATAGTACCTATTTACTAGACCTAGGAGTACATAAATTTTCCAATTCTCTACTGGTAAAACATGGTAGCACATGATAGCATGACTTTGCTGCATTATTAAAAAGGGGGTCAGTATTTCAGTAACATTCTTGTTATCAATAAAGTTACTCAGCATAAGCTGAACATCCTGTGACTCTGAAATGTTACAGCATATCATTCCAATCATTTTCCACTCCTAGCTAAGTACCATTGCAACTTAGATTGCAATGTCAGCTGCCTAGATAAGGATTATGTAAGCCAAGGAAAAAAACAGTGTGAATATCTAACTGCAAGTCAGCATGAAAATAAATGACTCAAATATGGAATAATTCAGATTTTGAGACTGGCACTGCAAGTCACATCTGGGTCCATTTCTGTGCCGAAAACCACAGGCTTATTACAAAACTAAAAAAAAACCACTGGCATTAGCTTCTGCAAAGAACAGATATATTTCATTGAAATATTCAGCTCTCAGATTGCGGTATCATAAAAGATGGAAATAGTAGGAATATTTCCCACAGAGAACAGAGTTTTCGTAGCACATAACAAAATTACAGCACTTTAGAGTTTATAAAAATTTTTTAATATATATATATTTATATATTTAAAATATATAATAAATTTTTAAGAAAAGCTGTGTAGATATGAAAGCAATCCAAGGACTGCCAACATAAGAAATAAGAATTGGAAATCCTGCACTATTTTTTTTAAATAGATATCAATTTGTTTTGAGAAGAATTTGTTCCAAAATGGCATGATGAAATCAAGCCACAATACAGAAAAGACAACAAACATGGTTGTTTCCTCTGTCACAAAATACTAGATGTTTTGAAATGCTTAAATAAAAAGTTTGAATGAAATAGGATGCTGCTTAAAAAGCCCCAAATCATTATAAAATCCTGGGTTCCAAAGAGCAATTAAGCATCACTGTCATGAGTGACTTCAACAACCGACCAAAAAACAGCTGAATTTTGCCTCCTCATTAAATAGATTCCTTTTGAGAAGAGAAGGCAGAATTTCTTAAAGTCTTACCAGTCATCCCAATCTTGGATGGGACTTCAGCACTCAAGGCTTCCTGCTCATGGAAACAATGCCATTAAGCAACAAACTTGACAGTCAAGGTACCACTGGTACTTATGTGTGTTCAGAACTGGAGGGTCCCAACCTGTACCTATAAATACCCTGTTCTGAGCCAAGCAGGAATCACTGCAGAACTTCCCAGCAGCAACAGCCCATCTCAAAGCAACAAACTGGCTGGCAATGGAAATACTTCTTTGACAGGAAGGTCAAAGAGGGCAAGAAAAGCACCTCAAAACCTTTTTGCCAGAAGCAGACCAAAGAAAGCAAAATGAGACAAGGAAGATGAGATCAAGGCACTGGAATTTAAACAGATGGATGGAGAGATGGAGAAGTGCCATCTTTGTGCAGCAGTATTTGTTAAGACAAACACAAAAAGGTGTTTACAGAAAGTCTAACGGCTGTACTTAGTATTTGGATTAACCTTGACCCCTAGAACACTTTGACATTATCATTGACCAAACCCAATGAGTCCAACTAAGTAGCTATGTGGGGCTGTAAGCCAGATGGGCAAGCAGGGCAGGAGAGCAAAGTGGAAAGTGGAGACTTGAGGTGGACCCCAAGGGACCAGAGATGCAATAAATGGGTTTCAGAAAGGTATTCCAGCTTCATTATGAGCTAAGGAAAATCTAATGTTGGGTAGTTCACTTACAGCAATGCAAACCCTTCCAAGAATGAGGGAGAAACAGAGAAAGAATAATTTGCTCTGAGTTGTAAATCAGTAGGGAGTTTTCTTATTCATCTTTTGGTTTCTCAGAAAACATCTGCTGTTCTGATTGCTGCTGCTGGGGGACATCTCCCTCAGAGGGCACTGGGGACTTGGGGATACTCCAGCTAAAGGGAAATGGACCAGTCTTTTCAAGAGCTGGAAAGAGATACAAGACTGGCGAAGGCATATTTAGGGAACAACAATAAAGGAGAATACCTGACTAAACCCCAGACTACTAGCACTTTAGAGCCTTAAATGACATGCAGTGCTAAATACATTAATTGCTTCTTGGAGAACTGATCTTATCAGAAGCTTCTCTGAAGGACACATAGGAGCACGTGAGCTGGATGATCTTCAGGGATTGCTTCAGTGGAGGTCAACAACAGCCCATCCCAAAGTGCAGAAGCCAACATGGCTGAACAGAGAGCTCCAAATTGGGCTGGAAAGCAAAAAACAGCAAGGGCAGGGCGGGGACTGACTGTCCAGAACGAGCACAGAGGCATTGCCCAGGCTGGCAAGAAATTGGGTAAGTCAAGCCACATATCCCTTCCCAAGCTCTAGTATTGCTTTCCACAGGAGTGTATTGGAAGTCTGAAAAAGTTCACAAAGATTCTGGACAAATTCATGGATACCACAAGGACTGTTAGGTACACAGGCAATCCTTCTGATTTAGGAAGTCTCTAAGGAATGAGAGTTGCTTCTGTCTAGGAGACTGCTCTGGTAAAACTCCTGCAAATGCCAGCGGCCCTCTCACCCCTGTTAACATCCAGCCATTACTGGCCACTATCATAGCGGGGTACCAGGCAAGTGTGACCTGTGATCTGGCATGGAACAGTCATCCTTACATCTCCTGGTCTGTGATCCACTGTGCTGTACCTGTGCTTGCTGGATTTGTATTTACTCACAGCTGGAGGTCAGCCCCACTTTCCAGCATGAACATTTTTAAAAGCGAAAATGATAGGAATTAGCACAGAAGGGAAAACATCTCTGTTCTCATGTTGAAAAAACATCAAGATTTCTAAGATAGAGTAGCCTGCCATCCGAAATAGTTTTCCCTCTGAAGCTGTTGACCTACTTTGTTAGCTATACAATTTCTTACAAATTTACTATATTATAACAGCTGTGTTCATGCTGTTCTACTGTCAGCACTTCTATTCTAAACCCCCATTTTTTACACACTTCCGTAATAACTCAATTATAAAACTTGGATAAAATGCAGCTCTCCACAAGCATTTTCCTCTCCAAAGTACATTTGACCATCCACAAAAATGCACCACTGCAAAATACCAAATTGCCCACTTGGGTATGATTTCTCCCCCAGAGCGTGGTGGGACTCTGACTGAGGGCAGCTGGGGAAGGTTTCTGAGCCCATCCGTGCTGTCTGAAAACAAAGACCTGCTCTTGTCACCGCCAGGCTGATTGCACACATCTGGTGTGTGGCCCTGCATGGCTTTTCTGTGCTGCCTGGGTGGGTTTGCACAGAACCCCAGCACCTTAGGGAGCTGCTCCACAGTGAGGCACCCCAACTGGGATGGCAGCTTCATGGGGCGTGATCCAGGAAGGGCACAGTAGTGAATAAAGGGGAGGCTTGAGCTGGGGAGAAACCAGTGTAGGGAGGGAAAGAACAGAAGAAAGGGCAGTTTGGTGTCCTATGACACCGTCAGCAGCGTCCTTGCAGAGCAGCAGATAGGAATGAGGGAGGGGAACTCAACAGCTGTACAGACAAAATGGCAGGAGGAAATCTAGCTCCCTGGTTCAATTATAGCCAAGCTCTGGCTTTCCTAATTCCCTCCCTGCTTACCTAGGACCTGGTTTTGCACCTCTTGCATCCCTGCCCCAAACTTGCTTGTAGCCTTCCCATAAGATTTTCCTAGTCTATTCTACTCTTTCTCCTAAAAAGGCACCAAAACTACATGAGATATTCAAGGTTCTGGAGCAACACAGACATGGTGGCACAACAGTATTTCTCCATTTTGTTCCCTATTTCTCTCCTAATAACCTATAACATTCTGTTTTCTGCCTGCCCCTGAGTCTAGCACCCAGGCTGTCACAGAGCTGTCTGCTGCAGAGCAGGGCTCACCCCTGCACAGTAACTCTTTGCTTAGACACATCAGGCCAGGCAGCACATATTCCCTGATGCTGCATCCACACATCGTGCTGTTCTTGGCACTGGCTGCACACAGCCTGAGCAGGACACAGTCACCAGGCAAGGACATCAGACAGAAGACATCCTCTAGCAATGCCACCACCTGACAGCACAGAACCCCAAGTGCACTAAGCCCCAAAACATCACCAAGACTGAAATAAAATCAACCCTCTGTACATCTATGCCCATCCAGCTTCTTTCCCCACTTAAGTGTGATACACAAGGTAGTTTCCACACTGGAGACTCTCTTCTAAATACAGGATTGCTGTCATTCTTAAAGACTTACTACTTTTCGGCCCATACTGTATTTTTCTCAGTCTGGACTTGCTTCTGGAAGTCTCCAAACAGTCACTGGGCTCCAAAGAGCAGAAGCTTGTTTACAGTAAAATCATCAGAAAACCTTAATTCAGGAAATGGGAAAATATTAAGCAATTTTCATTTGTCATATAAAATACATCTTGAAAACTTTTTATATAAAATGACCAATCATTTTATGTGTAAATTATATCCTACTGAAATAAATGAAATTCTGTGCCTACAAAATTAGGCATGACCACGTCCGGTCAATTGTGCATTACAATGATTCTCTTTGACTTCTTACAGCAAGAAATGTTGCTATATACTAATTTTGATAAGTTACAGAAATTAGATTAAATTCTACAGTTCATTTTAAAACGTCACAGAAAACCTTTTATCTGTTCCTCCTTTCTTCAAATGCCATGACCGAGTGAAAGAATTCAGATACAGTCCATAAATGGACCTTCCCAGTCGTTATCTAAGCACGTATGTGACAGCTGCCAATTTGGAAATCATTTATCACAACAGAAAGATGACAGGAAAACACCACTGGCACAGCAGCAAGGGCAAAAGCACGTTAAAATAGAAATCCTGTAGAAGATCTCTTTGCACAACAAGAGATGGCCCAGTAGTTAGAGAAAATCATTAAAGCCTGATTTGAGGAAATTGGTTAAATTTTTCACAGCAAAGGGTAACAGATAAAAGTAAACAAAAGTCACCAACCTTCCAGGGACAGCCATCCCTTGTACAGAGTGCAAATACCTATCAGCTGTGCAGGGAAGGCCCTGGATTTCACAGGCACGCTGCTATGCTGGATAATGACTTTATAATCATCATATCATTTCCATACACCACGCAGACAATACAGTCACGCAAGTGTCATGATTGCATAATTGCACGATTATTAGATTTAATCCACACAGGCAGCAATTACCCTCACACTACAGCTGCCACAGCCCACCCCTGCTGCCAGCACGTTGGCTCTGGATCTGCCATGGAGCCTGGGAAAGCAATGGGTGTGGCAAGCATGGGAATCCCCTCTAATGCTTCTTCAGGACCTGCAGAGGTACTGCACTTCCAGGTGTTTTGCAATATGCCAATCAGCTGGGATGGCGTGCAGCCCATTTGAAGATACAGACTTTCCTCTACATTTGGGGATTTTCTGAATCTCAAGAGAGATATTGGCAATATATACAAATACTGGATTTGTATATATAAAAAATATCAGCAAAGATTGACTCTTGAACTGACCCCCTCCAAGTTCATATCCTTCTACATTAGTCCTTTATCCAGAAGCATTCACCAGGTCTGCTCTTTTGTATAACTAAATTATATTCCAGCACTGGGCAAAGACCATGAAGATTTCCTAAGAAAACTAGGACAACTTCCTTAAAATTTGGAGAAATTCAAGGTGTATGAGCACTGTAGCACATCTGGGCTGCATTCCAAATGACAAAGGCTAAGATAGGTGATTGGGGAATTTTATAAAGGCAGAACTTCACTAAGTTTGCTTTTGGGACCCATTTAAATGTGAAACTCAGGGACCACGGACCTGTGGGAACCAGGGAACAGATGCCTAATTCATTCCCATTTTTAAAGGCCTTTAAAAAAAAAATCCCTTGGGAATGCACAGCAATACTTGTCTGAGTGAGAGCACCTCAAGAGCTGCACGTTTGAGTGCTGCTCAAGGCTGACAAGCACAGCTTGCCTTACTTGCACAGTCCAGGGGATGTGGTTGTTACAGTAAATGCTGTCAGATTGTGTATATTAGAGCTCTCCTAACTTTAAGCAGAAAATAGAATGGAAGTAAGAACAGTCCTCCTCACCCTGGTGTGCACAGCAGCCACAAAGTGGACATCATGATGGCACTGAAAATTCTCTGAATTTGACTTGAGAAGTCCTTTTGACTACTGATAAAAAATAAGAAAATTCTTCAGCCCTTGAAATGCAATTCCTATTCCTTCTCCCAAAACATAACTTCTATTTTAAGACTGAACTGATCTTTAAAAAGCATAGAAGCTGTTTGTTCAGCCGCACCATACATTCCTGTGAAGTGTGCATCATAAGCAACAGCAACTAAATTAACTTCATAATAATGTGGTGGGATTTCAAGGGAAAGAAAAACAAACAAACACTGTTATGTGAAGAGACATACTTTTTCATAAGATCTCTGCCCACTGGGTGAGAGTAACCATGCTTCCAGCACACTGTTCTCGCTCATTTAATAACAGGATACAATTTTGGATTGTGTATACGTTGACAGAAAGCAGAAGTGACAGAAAGCTTGGAAAGCTTTGATTTTACTGTATGCCTGTTGGAACGGAAACACTCAGAGAGAACCTCTAGGCTGATAAAATCTGTCAACTTAACATCAAATAAATATATAAAAAATCAGTTTTATCTGCCAATAGAAATATCCCATCTATTTCCATTGTGAATTGCAATAATATCTGGTTTAGACCTTTCTGTTTCAGTCATTTCATGAGCTCCTTTCTGCTTTGGGGATGCAAATATTCTGCCCCTGCCAACAAAAATAGCAGCAGTACCTCAAAGTTGTGTCAAACCCCCTGCACAGCTGGAATTTGAAGTCCAGAACTTGAAAACAAGGCATGAAGAGTATTCAATACTAAGGGGCATGAAATACCCAGCTGAAGACTAACCCACAAAGACCATGGTGAACATGGGCTCTCCTGACTATGGACAATATTCAGTAACCTGGAGACAGCTCTCTGTTTCTTCAAAACCAGCATCAATCCTTAAAGCTGCAGGAAGTTCCACCTATCTGAAGCAGGATGGATTAATAAGGATAAAACCTAAATTCCTAATGCTCTGAAACACGCTCTGGTTTTCTTTCAAAATTCTCCAATCATACTAGCTAACTCTGGCAAACACAGGCTATTTAAGTGCTTAACTTTGAACATCTTGACTTTCTAAACTTAATTCCATAAACACACAAATGCCTATGTACCTTCTAGACAGAGGCAGTAATTACAGCTAGCAGCTGTGAGGGCATTTTACATGTTTCAGTAATAAACCTATCTATCCCTATTAAATATTAATGTACAGTCTCTCTCTATTACCTATTATGTCATTAGTCACATCACTTTAAGGAGGAAGGTCAGCAAAAACAACGTAACAGGGTATTTGTCCTTTTTTTTTAAATACAGGAATTTATAGATGTTAATAAAACCCGTGACAAGAGAAGCACTGTTTGTTAACAGGACTGTTATACAAGCAGGAAAAATAGAATGTTTTCCTGCCTCAAATTTGCTTATCAATTGTATAAATAACAGAGGATGGGAAGGACAGGGAAAGGAAGGTGAAATGAAAACACACCCTGGTCAATCTCCATGCTGTGACATCCCAGCCCCTCCATGGGGACATGGAGAAGCCTCCACTGAAGTTGGTGTCACTCCACAAGGGTACTTGGAAACCAGGTAGGGCTGTGTGGGTGCCCAGATAAGGGTTCAGACACACCCCACAATGCCCCTGATTCCCCCATCAGTGTTTGAGAAGACATCCAGAGGTCGCCTTCCAGATCTGCCATAAACCCAATTATCTTCAGCTGTCATGTTTCTCTTAATCTCACCATTTATTTCCATGTTTTCCTAAACAAGAAGGATGGCTCTGGCAAGTGAAAGCACACATGATACCCACAGACAGTGTGAATCATTTTCAAGTATTATTTTCATTTTCCAACTTATTAATATGGTCTGGCACACAGTTTATAAGCTGACTCACTTGACACTCAGAATTCTCTACTTTAAAAAAAATGCCAATTTGATATCAATTGAGATGTTTCACATAACTGTGTTTCCCATAAGGTACTTCCAGCTAAAATTAAATGTGTCCTTTTATGTTTGAAATTTTTGGACTAAGTCTACAAATTTCAAGAAAACTCAGACTATTAAGACACTTTAGTGTCTTTTTCACTAGTTGTTCTTTGCCCAAATAACTTCCATATCATTCTTCTGAAATTGCTATTTTTTCCCCTCCTGCAATAACTTCTGCAAAACACAAAAAAAATCCTTTAAATCATAAAACATAGGAGAAAATTCTTGTTTTGGAAAGGCAACTATATTTGAATACAAACACACAAATGCACATATGTGTGTATATATATATATATATTCCACACCACTTTCTTCTTCTTTTTTCTTTTTCCTTAGTAATTCAAAACCAGTTTCGACAACAAATTTTGAGTCAGCTTCAGTGCTTATTACTGGCTTCAATTTTCTTTTACTGTGGGATATTGCTCCATTAAATCAGTGTCTGCAAGATTGGAGTCCAGGAGAATTCTATCCTATTTCATGCTTCATTATGAAAGATTCATACAGCCTTACTCATCATGTTTCTACAGTCATCTACATCAACTTTGGCGTACTAAAACGCTGCACGGTACCAAGTGACATGTTGGAATGATCAATCAAGTTCACCAGCTTAAACGCTCTGACAGTGATAAGCAATCTTACTTTGGTTAGGGGTAAAGACACAGCTCCTAATCAGCATACAAGGGCCATCTTTATAGTGGTAATTAGCATTCACCAAATTGCAATGCTAAGTACAAAATGTTGAAAAGTGCCCTGGAGGCAGAAGTACAGGAGAGAGATTACCCACAGGCCACAGGCACTGGAAGATGCCTTTGTGCTGGAAGAAGTCTTGCAGTGATGAGAGGACCACGTGCCCGAGCCTGTTTTCTATGGGAAAGGGTGGTAATAGGATTAGTTTCCCAATGACATGTTATTAAATTGCCTCTCACATACACACCTTCCTCAATAAAAGCCCAAACAAACAAACAAAAACCCTCGAGTCATTCCTGTGTGAAGCAGACTGAATTATTTAGCCTGGTATATTATTTCACCTTGTTTTTTTCATTGTTCCTTCGAAGAAACATAAAACAGGGCTGGAACTAGAAGACAATCCAGATACTGGCCTGTCTGTCAAACCAGGATTGGGACATTAAATTGTTGGTCTTCATTTAACATTGTACACCTCAAAAATTTGTCTGTAGATGTGTGTATGTGCACAGGAAAGGTTTAGATTGGATATTAGGAGAATTTTCTTCACTGAAAACATTGTCAAACACTGGAAAAGGCTGCCCAGGGGAGTGATTAAATCACCACCCCCGGAGATGTTTAGAGACATGTTGATGTGGCACCTGGAACATGGTTTAGTGGTGGCCTTGGCAGTGCTGGGTTAATGGTTGGACTTAATCATCCTCAGGGTCATTTCCAACCTAAATGCAATGGAATACCTAACAGTAGGTAACTAAATAGTCAAGCATTTGAGGGACAGTTCCATACCAGGTGATAATGATGGAGAAAACAGATTGTTTCCCTACCACAACTACTATTTTTATCACTCATACTATTTCCTGTTTCTGGTCTTGCTACCTTCCAATGATTTACATTTCAATTTATACATTTGTGTCATTATTTTACTAAGAGAAAAACTTCAAGGAACTTTACCAGGGGCTTCATTTGCATCTGATGATTCCATTTAATAGCCCCATGGGCTAAAAAACCAACCGATAAAATTTTTTAATTCATGATGGCAGAGAAGGATGTTAACCCCATTAGCATCAAAAAGAAATGACCAAGTGTCAAGACAGTTTTCACAGTTCCATTCCTGTCCTTTCAGACCAGTTAAAGCTCCCAGAATTAGGTTAGTCAGTGGTGCAGACTAGTTCTTCAGTTAACATGTCCAGTGGTTCTGTTGGACACGATGCATCAGTCATGCTCCTGGATCCAGTTACTGGAAATTTAAAACAAGCGAACCACAGGATGCACAGTGAATTCTTTACACTTGAAAGCTCTTTGTGGAAAAAAAGAAAATCTCTTTTTTTTCCATGTAAAAACAAGTTCACATGGTTAAAATGGATGAGATGGGAAGGATAGGTATTTTCTGCACTATATCATTTGTCCTTCTCACTACCACGACACAGGAAAATTAAAGCATCTTTGTAGCATTCTCAGATCTGACTAGTTAAATCACAGGGTAAGCACAGGCTTTTATGATACTCCACAGAGATCAGTACCATAAGTGTGGTTGGATCCTCATCTCCTCCTTGGTCTTGTTTCAACAAAGCCTCCCTGCTGAACAAGGAGTCACTTCAGGCTGGCAAAATCAGTGTTGCTGGTATTAGAAAAACTTTACTTCAACCTTTTTAGTTCGAAGTATGTACTTTCCTTCACTTTTCACTTTTAACTTCAGTGATTAGATAAATCTTCACAAAAAACCATCCAGCATCCAAAAAAGGTAAACTGAGGCCCTCCACAGAACATGCTTCAACTTGAACTGTGAGTAACTTGAAGCACAGCAAAAGTGGGCACATTCTGCAAGACTGATCTTGCACAGCATTGAGTCTCTGGTGCTACAAGGTTTTGCATTCTGCAGGGGACTCAGTCTTTTAACACAAGTAGGGGAAGTTCTTGCTTTGGAAAAGTAAAAGCCACATCAGTGACCAGCCATATTCAGTCCCAACAACAAAACACAAAAGAAATAAGAGGATTTTTTTACTCTGACATTCTTTCATTCATTAAGAAGCTAGAAAAGTATATTTACCAGTCATCTTGTATGAACTTGCTGTGGCTAGTAAGGATATTAGATACATACAAAATTAGACAAATACAAAAATTATGAACAGCCCTCCTTCATTCCCCAAATTAACTGAAATCCATTTCCAAAACAACAACAGAATCCTCAAAAACGTGGGTCAAAGAAAATGCATTGGAAAGTTGCACTTAACAACGGCATTCTTCCTTTCAACCAAATTCCCAACTTTCATCTTAGGCCATCTTAGACCCTTCACTCTATTAATAGTTTAATGCATGATAAATAATACATTATTCAAAAGGAACTTGTACTTTCACATTGGGTACAATACTCGCAAGCTACTTGCAATGTCTTCCACTTGATTTCAAGTGACATGCCCAAAGTCTTTGCAAGGAAAAATAAATCTCCCATTCAAAAGAGACACTGTCTCTGCCCTGCTGAATGCATCTTTTTCTTGCAACCAAAGGAAGAAGAAAGAAGAAAAAGAAATACTTATGTTCAAAACGTACTTCAAAGGGGAGAAGAGCACATAAAAAAGAATGAGGTGTTCTATTTAATTCAGGCCACACCACATCCAAAAGGACGTAGCAGAATTATAAAAGTTCCAAGGATAGGCAACAAAATTGATTAAAGTCGTGCTGATTCTTCTCTATCAGGAGACACTGAAGATGTTGGGAGTTTTAGATCAGAGAAGCAAAAGCAAAGGTAGAGATGACATGAAAATAAAGAAGACAATATGATGAAAGGTACAGTAAAGATAAATCAAGGTCTACCATTCAGTCTCTTTCATAAAGGAAGATCAAGGGTATATTCAAGACTATCAGAAGACTGCAAATTTGACCAAATGCATTATCTACCTGTGGAGTAGATAATGCACAAAGAGTATGTGATATTATCAATGTCAAGGGTTCAGGTCGAGTAGAAGTCCTATTATGCAAGCACAGGTTCCAAGGGCATTTTAAAATTTTATTAATTAGTGTTCTGATCTGGCCAAATAAAGTACTTTTCTTAGCTTTCTAGAACAGAAATTCCCTGGTCTCTAACTGTGACAGTGTCAAGAATACTTAATTTTCAGTTTATCAGGTGGCCAAAACACTTCACTTTTCCCACAGTCATAAATTACAATACTACAGAAACTGAAATTAACATTTTGATTTTTCTAGTGTCCATAATTCCATGACAAAATATCTGTATCATATATTTAACTTCTAAATGTCTTGTTGGTCTACAGTGGAGGAAAATAACTTTATAAATACCAGAATTTCAGAAATTAAGTTTCCCATTTCAGCTAGCGCCTTTCCATAAACATTGTAAATATCAATACTTTCTATGTGTATTTAGTGGGAAAAGAAAAAAGAAACAAAAGCCCACGTTGCCAAGAATATAGACTTAAATAGTATCAAACATGAATTAACTGCAAACACAAAAAAGAAAACAAAGAGGTGCATACAAGCAGCACCTGTTTGGCAACGCATCCCTATTACAAAGCTAACAAAGTATTTCATGAGATCATCAGACATCTCACACTGGAAGACATCCATAAGGAATAGGATACTGTGCATTCATTCAGTAAGTGAGCAAAATACACCTCAAGGTGCAATTTTAAACAACGTAGGGGAGTAAACTTTCCCTGTCTCCCACTCTTCTCAGTTTACTGAGGGGTTCAGCCCAGTTGTCAGCAGGAAAGGAAGGCTCCTCATGCCCATGGTGCCAAGGGAAGACTCATCCTCAGCCTGAGGTTACTCACACACTGGACTGACCAAGCTCCTCTCCTGCCTGGACAAAAGGGTGTGTCCAGCCAGGGAGGATTTGGACACATGAACTGAAGCTGCTTCAGAAAGCAGGAGCACAGAGACACCTGAGTACCCTGCAGCAGCTCTGAGCTGGAGAGACTTTGCACAGGAGAGAAGATACTCAACGGCAGCAGAGAGGAAGAGAAAGTCTACCCAAAGGACAAGAAAAGAGGAATGTCACAAATATATCACTTTACATCTGTGTTACTCTTTTCCTGTTGCTATGGGAATACTAGAGAATGTGGTTATCATTGTGGATTCAAAGACCCATGTAAAGTCTAGGTGTGAACAGTATCATTTGTTTGCAGCCTATAATTTTCTTTTCCAAGCAGTGTTAAATAGTTTTGTCTGGGGGAAGGGTATGAATAATATTCCCTTCTCTATTCACATGTTAAAATTAGCTAACCTTCTACCTGCCCCAGAGAACATCCAAAAAAATCTATAGCAATGACAAGCACTAACTTATCAGGGTAAAACAGATCTTCTTTCCATATAATTAAAATTAACACACTAACTAGAATACTCTTCATAGAGCTGATGCTATCATGCATTCTACGATGAGGCCATCTACAAAATTAATTCCATCATATTTAACTTGAGTGCTGAGAACCAGGCTTCAAAGCACTTTAGAGGAAATGGCTGTGAAAATTTTAGTAATGATTACAGGGGCAGTCTAGAAGTCCTTCTTTATCCTGATTAAACAAGACTGCTTGCATTCTCTGAGACATGATCAGTGATAGAAGTCATCAGAGGTATGTACTAAGTGTTTTATTTCAGTTGTATCAAGACAGAAGAGAGGAACAAAATAGACAGGACACACTGGGTTGTGCTTGTGTACTTGTGTGACAACTCTTAATTCAGCCTGAAAGAAAATGAGACTCCTCATGTTTACTCAATTGTTGGCAGGAATAAGCAGGTCTTGAAGCTGAGCACCATGAAAATGCTACCAACGCTTTGTGTGTTTCAATTAAGTGCTTAATATTCTGACTGAAGACTTCAATCTTGCAGGAGTAACTGCATACCTAGTGAGTGATTGCATTGCTGCTCACTCATCTTCAAAAATTAAGCTCTCCTTTGGTATTCTCAGAGCTAAACCCTGTGAGGTTCAAGAGTGCACTCAGTCCCTGTTCTGAGAGTGTTTTCTACACAATTTATGTACTACAACAACAACAAAACAGATAAACTAACACACAAAATGAAGAAAATGCCAATATTTAGTCTCCAGGCTGTTTTCACTGAGCAATGAATAAGAGTTTGCAACCCAAGCTCAGTATCAACTGGAGACAGTTTCAGGGCATCAGGGCAGGGCTGCACAGAAAGGTTCAAAGCAGCAGGTTTCTTAGAGTAATGACTTAGTTACAAATTCTGAATTATTTCTCCCAAGCTGCAAGGGCCATTACAGTAATTTCTACTAGAAAACTTGACAGGATTCAACCATAACCAAAGAGATTCAGCATTCAGACTGATAGCAGTGTGGACAGGGAATTACTTAGTGTGCTTCCACCTCTGTCAATCTTACACTGGGCTCACAAAGATCAAATAAAAGAGTCCACCTGACCTCAAAAATTTCTGAATCAGCCCCCTTAGTGCCTGTTAACAATACTCCAATGATACAGCTCAAGTTGTTGATTACTCAAAAGTAAATATATGAAGCTGTAAGTAGGCACATAAAGATACTGAAGAGATGGTAATGAGAAAGGCTGTTTCCCCAGGAAGCCAGAGAAAGAACTCTTAACAAAATGTCACTTCAAAATCAAAAATATTTTAGCTCAGCACGATAATGTCTTATCAGAGGTCATCAAGTATTGTGATGAGTGAAACAAAGAGGGTGAAACATATCTCAGATTTAAATGAAGACTTGATCCTACTTGTAGAAGAAGAAGCTAGAGGTATTTGCTGCCACACCAGAACCTGTAGCAGCAGTTAGGAAGGGCTGACTAAAATTCAGATACTATAACCAGAGTGTGTGAAATGTAGAGCAATGTAATTCATAAACAGATTGCCACATTAGATAGCATTAAAGATCTTGTTTATGCAAAAGCACAGAACGGGTGCTCTCCTGCTCAGGGTAGGTACCAAGCCTTGCTTGTCATCACAGGCACAGAGAGGCATTTCAACATGGCAAATGTTCCTCAACTGCCCCAGTAGCAGGAGACAGGGAGCTCCATCAAAGCCTGGAGGACAAGGAATCATCAGCTGAAGGATAACAATTAGACATTGTGGGGACCTGACTTGCTACAGGTGGGGAGAGACTAATTCTTGAGCCACTCCTCTCTGCAGAAATGGCAGCACTGCTGAAGGCTGCATGCTCTGAGAGCACCGGGGTCAGCTCGGCACCACGACAGCTGGCAGTGTACACACTCTCAAACTTGGCAAGTCATCCACTGCCATATGATGGCTATTGCCAGGCATTTAATTTGGGATTAACCGGATTAAAAAATGGATGGTAAATTAGAGCCAATACTGTATTATAAAGGAATCACAGGCCAAGTTCTCAATTGCAGTGACTCACCTTCTCTGAGGTCAATCAAACTACATCAACAGGAAATTTTGTCCCAGCACAAGGATTTAAGCAAATAATTCATATTGAAACATTTATCTAATTAATCTCAAGTTTTCAGCATGAATACTAACAGGCTTCCTCTTATTTTTATTTGCAGTTATTCACTGAATAATCCCTACACATGACACTACTGCGAGGCATCCACAGAAGGATGGGAGAACTTCTGACTTGTCCTCAAGGTTACAGAGCATGTGTCTGTCCATCAGGAATACATGATTTGAAAAGCAAAATTGTTTCCCACCATTATTCTGTGCCATTTGCTGAAAGGTCAGTGCTACTGTTTAAAAAATTTTGCCAGTGAACTGGCTCAGTAGAGCACTCAAAATAAATGAACACTACAAATGTTGTGAAAGAACAAAGATCCGTTACCACTGTTTCTCTATTGCTTATAACAAAAAACAACTAGGAGAAATAACCTTTTTTGGGGTTATTTTTCTTAGAATAAATGCAGGGGGTTTGTATGGATATGAATAATTGAATAACCTAGTGATTTATAGCCATTATATATTTATATGTTCTTTCTCTCTCATTGTTTTTGGGTTTTTGTTTGTTTGTTTGTTTGTTTTTAATCAAAAGAGTCTGCAGAGTTGAACTATTCAATGGATCTCCCTGCCCTGCTCCAAGGCTCATTTTTTGCCAAACTCTTCATATATGAGCAGTTTATTTGTTGCAGTCATTGTTTTAATGGTGCCCTTTCCATGCTCCCGTTGTTTCCTGGGGGTCCCTTGTTAAAACCCTTGGGAACAGATTCTCTTTGTTTCTCCACACATCTGTTTCTGTTCAATCCCTTATGCTGCTACACATTAGCACTTAAAATGTGTATGGACTTAATGCTTAGAGGACAAGCTATGGCTGACACCATTCTGCCAGACACTAGACAATAGTGCTCAGAGTAGAAATCCCTTGTCCCTACTGTGGTCACCACATAGGGAAGACACAGGAAACAACACACAACACAGTCAAGAATGGTGCAAGCCCCAACTGAACCAGGATGGAGAAGCTTTAGCCTTGCAGGAGCCTTTTGCCACACTGGGCATTTATCAAAGGTAATGCTGAAAAGGCTTTTTCTGGAGTAACCAGAATGACTGCACCTTCCACCTGCATAGCCATTAACTTGGAAAGGTGCTTTCATCCTGCCACAACAAAATCCAGTGTCATCAAGGGAGGGCTGAATCAATAGATGAAAAACATCTTGACACTTTTTCTGACTGCCAGTTGTCCAAAAAAGCAATTCAGGAGACATTGTTAAATGCTTCTCAAAACATTAATGTCACTACCAAAAATTGCTAGGAGTCGCACACACAGTCACAAGTGTGCATTATCTGTCATTTCCTCATTTTTAAACCTTCATATTTACACTCTGCAATACTTGAAGCACTTCTGGTGTGTCATAACTGTCCCCTCCCAGTGAATTATTCTGCACTCATGAGGGGCAAGGCAGGAGGGCCTGAATGATGTTTTCACAAACACTTTATGTTCTGAAAAAGCACAGCCTTTCTCCCTGTTTCGTTTTAACAGCAACTTGGTGACTGGAAAAAAACAAAAGGATTAACAGCTCTCATGTTTTCAATTAAATGCTTTGGCCTTCTCTACCTTGCTTTTTAATCAGTGGCTCAGGGGCCCATTCCTTTTATACACTAGTGAATTTAATATTAGCTCTTAATGAGCCATTTGCTCACAGCCAAGAATGAAAGCTGCAGAGAATAGAGGAAATCACTATAGAAACACAATTTGCCTTTGAAATTATATGTAAAAATTATGACAATGGCATGTCAATTTTTTTTTTTATTTATGTGTGTTTTACCTTTTTTCACTGATTATTATATAAGCCACTGCAGTGTGTTAGAAGGCCTGCTGTTTCTAAAGTAGAAAGATCACTCTGCTAGGGTCAAGCATCTTATTGTAACTTGTTGAAGTTACTGTAGCTCCAGAAGCCCTGCTTTCCACTGCATGTTTACTGACCCAAGAGGTCATCATCCATAAGCACCACGTCCAGTGTTGAAAAAAATCTCACCAGATGTGTCAAGTACACCCAGAGATAACATGTGAGTTTTTCTTTCAGCATTCAGAAGCCAATCCCTGTGAGGATTTATCCCTTCATCACTTTCCGGGGCTGTCATCAGAACTGACATAGAAACTCCAGTGTTCCACATCGCCTACAACTTTGCTTAACACAGCAGTCAGACTCATAAACCCCACACTCTTTTGTACAGGAAGAATTATTGAGGTTTAGGGAACAGAGCTATCCCAAAGTAACCTTCAACAGCAGCCATAGCATTTGAATCCCTTTGTATGCTTACTAAATAAAGAACTATGTAAGAAGTCAAAAGTATCAAGAAAAAACTTGCTTACTCCTTTTTCCCCCTCCCTTTATTCAGACAGTGAGGAATTGCACCAGAACTACATCCTATCACACAGCTTCTTAATTGGCATTAACCAGTATTTCAGGAGGTAACAATTCACTAATTAAAAGAAAATCAGATGCAACTTATTATAGTCAGCTTACAGTAATAGTACCCTTCAGATTTTGGCAGTAATGAAGATAAAGCAATAATGCACTCAAATAATTGTTCCCCCCGATTTTTAATCCCTTGGATAGCTATTAGCCTGAAGCACAATCATGGCTCATTAGGACTCTCTAAATAATAACTTAGAACAAAAAAAGAAAGACTTTTCATACACAAATTCACAGAGTTTGCCCATATGACTGAAGTGACTGAATGAGATTAGAGGTGTGGCAAACTTGACAGGTTTAAACGTGTTAAGCAGAAAAAAAAAACACTTTTGGAATGTGTTTGTGCTCTGTTCTGCTACATCTCTCCTCTCTCATCTACAACCTCTCCTTTACCCCCAATCTCTGTTCCCAGATTGCTTTTTATTTCTCCAACACTCACATTATTCTTTCAGTGCGCTCTCAGAGGAAAAGCAACAGAGGAAGACAGACATGAAACAAATCCTAAGCAGCTCCAAACCAAAGGATGAAGAAAGCAGGTGAGGGAGGCATGAACAAGGAGCAGAGTGGGGCTGACCAAAGGTAAGAAAACCTCAATTTATTACTCCCAAGAGCACCCACACCTAAGGAAGCAGACAGGTGCCTTCTTGCAGGCAGAGCAGCAATGTTGGTGTTGCTAGTGGGACAAAACCTTCCAACATTCTGGAGAAGCCCAAAGGCAAGAGCAGGATCATTCCTGATTATTCCCAGTGCCAAAGACTGAGTGCTGTAGGACACAACAAATGTTGGAAGCAAAGGGTAAAGTCAATGTCCAGCTTCAATGGTATCTTTCTAAACCTGCGAGAAACAGAAAATACATTTTCCAGTAAATCAGCAGTAAATCCAGCAGCCAGAGCCTCAGGCTGCTTAATTCCTTCCACTGAGGATGTGAAAAATTATAGATATTGGTTGTCTCGGAGGGACTGAATATAAAAGAAACTCTGAATGGAGTAAAAAAAGTAAGTTATGAAATGTACCCTTAAAACCAAATCCGGCTGGGCTGAGCCAGCTCCTCATCCACACATATTTTTCAGTCAGCTTTAACAGAAACAAAGACAAAAAAGTTTGGGCTTACTGAGGCAGAAAAGCTTATAGTGGAGAACACCAGAAGAGTTTAAAAAATTTAACAGACCCTTTCATAACCAAAGTCAGAATGATATCTTTTGGGAGTGTGGGCTGGTCTCTGAGATCAGGAGGGTTGAGCAATGAATAAAAGCAATACATTGAAACCAGTCAGAAACCTCCATGTCACTCCCAGCTCAGATAGTCTTCCTGTGTCATCATGAGCAAAACAGCTGCACCTCTCTGGATCTCTGGGTCTTGGTTGCTCTTTTTCTACTCACCCTGCAGACAGCAGCAGAGGTTCTCTCAGTTTGCCCAGCACTTGGACATGCTTATGATATCAGTCAGGGTATTTGCACTGGAATGTGATAAAAGCAATTAACAAGTGACTGAATATTGCCAGCATTTTAATAAATTGCTCCATCAGCATATAAATAAATGAAATCTTCCTTTTCAGAAAACACAGGGCTGTTCAGCCACCAAGAAAGAGAATTCATGTGAAGGGGTTCACGTAGACAATTCCAGAACAAATACTGTGATGGAGATTCCACCAGTCTGATCTTGGCAAAAATTGTGAAAAATGACAGATACGCATGTCAAAATAGATGAAGAACTGCTGCACATAAATTTACACCAGTTAATATGCCAGAGCAAACAAAACTACCTGGAGTCGTATCAGGTAAAGACATAGATAAAACACTGTCAACAATAAAAACAGTAATACCAAATGTTTGGCTGGCGAATAAAAAACATATTTGGATTGAGCAAAACATCAGCAGTCACAACTGACTAATACAGACTTGGGCCACACTGGCTCTCCTTGGGATACCCAGCTTGTCCCTCGTCACCTCCCAAAGAAGGGCTGCAGAAAACCATTGTCAGTGATTCTGCACTGATGCCTTGGTCACCACATTAGACTACTGGAAAGGGATGATAAACCATCAAAGGGAATTAACCTGAATGACATGACTGAAGCTCTCCCTCAGACACCTTTTCTCCTGGTGAAGGTGGTAATGAAAAGGCAGATTGGCTGATGAAGCTTTGGGGACCCTTCTTCCACTGCGCTGGCACCGACTGCTATCAACTGCATCCTGCAACACAGACAGATGCAAGAGTGCTACCCTGCCCACCTCACCATCTTCCAACAACAGAACATGGAGGCACTAACAGAAATTTTAAGGCCACTGTTTAAATCTTCTGTATTTCAGACCAATGGAAGTAAGTAATTTTTATTTTTTTGTTTGCAGCGTGAGACCCAGACCACCTGTCTTGCCTGCTATTACAATAAGACAAAGAATGGCATGAGTATAAATAACAGCAAAATTGACCCTCTGCATGGCCAAAATTCAGGGGAGATATCAAGGGGATATGGAGCAGTATGAGAAAGCGCTGCTGAACAACAGGCATGAGTATGGATGGAAGATTGCCAATTACCATGGTACACTGAGAATTTGTATACAAGCTACATACCTGAAAAACACACAGAGGAATATTTTAAAACAGCCACCATTTCCAGCATGATTTTAAATTCTTATTTTTCCCATCTATCAGAGACAAGAAAGTCCCATGTTCTTTATTCAAACAAAAACCAAACACAAGTTTCTCCTTCTGGTGACCAGGTGAAACCTTACTGACAGCTTTGAAATCTGTGATGATCAATCCAAACATGTTACTCATTTTAAGAAATTAAATGTAGGGTTTTTTCCAGGTACAGCTTCTGCAAAACACCCTCCCCTTGCAAGGAACTATGTAATAGAAAAGTAAACTGAAAAGGTCACATAGGCAAAATAAACAGGTGTCCCTATGGAGGGAGGAGCACAGAAGAGATCATCCAGTACTGGTCACTGAGAAAAGAAAAAAAAAAAAAAAAAAAGCCACCTACTCCATCTGCCTCACTTATTTTAAATCTATTTACACACAAGACTTGTGTTTTAGTTAATCCATTTTGACATTCTGGTCATCAGAGATAGCACTTGTGGCAACAAAACAGGTACGGAAGTGTTACAGACTATTAAAGGAGTTCACATTTGGGACCATGAGAAGAAATTTGACCCATATCAAGAAGCAGCTTGCTGCCCTAATGTATCAACAAGTAACATAGTTTTTCTTTATTTAGTTGCAATAGTAATTGAGTCAGCTTCCCTACTACTAATAAGAAGGAAATGGTAAAGATACAAATTATTTTGTGCCTGTGACCCTCCACTTCTGGTGCAAGCATCTGAGATACT
>VWYO01023543.1:237930-251107 GCA_013400275.1 Rhadina sibilatrix
AAAAAAAAAGGAGAGAAGAGGGCAGAATTGAAGAAGTCACATTTCTTTCTTCACTGCTAATTCTGTCCTTGATTTATTATAAACCCTTTCCTCAGATATGGGAACTCACTTCCATTGTCTCTTGTTCAACTTTTACGACTCCATTAAGGTCACAAGTCTCCCTGCTTCACTCACAGAAAGATCTCTTCTGCCCTTGGCTAAAATGTCACTCCACTGGGGCTGACCTTCAAAGCTTTCAGCTTTAAAATAAACTTGCTCAAAGTGGCAGCTTCATTTCCCATTGACTGAGTAAAAGAAGTATCTGGGTTCTTGTCTTGGGGATGGTTTCACAGTTTATAGCTGATTTTGTGCCAGTTTTCTTTTACTGTTCAAGGGTGTGAAAATGCACAGCAAAGACATGACGGAGCTCGTGTATAAGTTTATAACTCTGGCAGGTTGGAGTACAGAGGTTTCTCCTACCAGCACTGGTCATGCCATGGCTCAACTGAAACGACCAGGCAAGGCAGGCAGGCAGACAATTTCTACTCTTTAGGAAGTCTCGGTACATTCTGCCTTCTCAAGCACTTTGATGATTTGAAGACAAAACAATTATATGCTATGTAAGGGAAAAAAAAACAAAACACATGGGAAGAGATTGCAGCACTGATGAGATTGTAATTCTTTGACTGAGTATACAAGCTACACTCTCTTTAATAAGCTGAGCAGACTGAGCTACTTGAATTTCTGATTATTTTCTTGGGTTCTAGGCCATGAACACTGTATGTGTACAAACAGTGGGCTTATATCACCTTTGTTTTCCTGGAAAAACAGAAAACAGAACTTTTTCTAGTAGATCTATATATAGTGAATATTATACTCACTAACCATTATTTTTATATCCAGGTTCCTTTTAAAAAATTATTTTGATATTCCTTCAGGGAATATCCTTGACATTCCTTCCAATATGTGAAGAACACAGATTTCCAGTGTTACTCTATATAAATGTTTATGTTTGCTGTCAAAATATGAACACATGCAAAACTTGTAGTTTGCTAAATTTCAAATATTAAACCCATGAAAATGATAAAAAGCTAAATTTCCAGACCAACTATAAAAAGTAACTTGACTCATTGAAGAGCAAATTGAGTTTCAGATCTTGGTTGGTTCAGTAACACTGTGAGCTTTTTCTTTTGAAAGAAAGTCTATGCTTAGCATCTACAAAATGAGGCATCTCCTCCTGAAATCAATTGCTCCAAAATATATAGTTCCCAGGAGTCTAAACTAGCTTGAGATAAAACTTTCATTTGTCACTATGTCTTGGTTTGGAAAGACAGGTATCTGCCAGGGAAAGCTGGAGTTTCCCTTAGAATGGAGAATGTAAACACCTCACTTCCCGCTAAATTAAAATTTTGCAATCAAGGGCTTTCAGGCAAAGATTTTGGGAATAGGAATAACAGTTCTTTACTAGGAATATTAACAATACAAATGTAGTAGGAAACAAAACCACACAAACAAACAAACAAACAAACAACAATTTTGGAGNGCCTGGGGAGGTGCTAATGGCCCATTATCAGAAGGCATCTGGCCTCTACCCCCCTTGAGTTACAAGAGATACAGAAGAACATCTCCTCAACTGCTTTTAACAGATGAAAATAGAATATACACCCCTGGCTCCACAACCCAAGACACACTAATATCTTCTTTATTTTATATTGTCCTGAGACTTGTGAAAAACTGCTGGCTCAAAATATTCCCTGGTCTCAAGTGTGGCAGATTACAATATACCCACAAATAATCAAGGCAGAGTTGATGAGGTTTTCCAAGCTTCACAACATGGATAACCTCTTCTCATAATGAAGACTTCACATTGTAATATCACAAAAAAACTCCCTAGCCAAGAGCTACTCAAAATTTCGGAGTGTTTAATGCCCCTACTCCTTCCCTGGACAGCTCTGTGTTCTCACAGCATGCTGGTCATTAGTGCCACTGCGGATGCTTGCGGAGATGCTCGATTTGGTTTTGGCAGCAGCTTAAGCAAACAAAGCACAAAGCCCTGCACAGAGTAGAGAGTGCTTTGCAGACTGGCCCCAGATGGTAGAATTCCAGTTTGACATCACTTCGTTTCTGGAAGTGCTGTGCACACATTCAACTCAATAAAGTCAGAAGCACCTCCCAAAGTCAGATCTAGAGCATTTCTCTGAGCTTCTGTTGGCCCTTCCTCTCTCCCTACGCTTCCTAACAGGAGTCCTTTTCTTTGAGGGCACACAGAACTCTTTGCAAAATCTCCAGTAAATCACCTTTATCCATACAATGCCTATTTTGGGCAACTCATGCTGTTTTCATCTTTCTTCCCCTCTTTCTCTCGCTGCTTTTCTTGATAAAGAGTCAAATTAAAGTTCACTCAAGCAGAGACGCAGCAGAGACGGCTGCTAGCCTGAGGCCAGTTTCCACTCCTGAGATTTACAAGGCAGCCACTTGGAGCTGATTATACACTTTCAACCACACATTTCTGACTTGACATTGGGTCACATACGAGTTCTAAATTTAAATCCCACTCCATTAAAGCACAAGAAAAGTCTTGCAGGGACCCACTGCCCCTTTCTTGCCTACAGCCACTGCTGGCTTTCCCACACCTTCCCAAGCATTCTCCCAGCCATGGCACTCTATCCCTCATCCTTAGAGCCATGCAGGTGTCTCCAAAATCTGTTCCATGTGTGTAATGTACTATAATTAAAACTCACCTCCCAGAAGAAAAGCATGCTGTGGGTATAAATACAATATATTAATACATACTCTTACCTTTTTCTCCCAGCAGGCCATACTATTTTTAAACTCTCCATAGCTCTGATTATAGCTCAGCTAACAATAAATATTCCATGCTCAGCAGTTCCATAGCAGACACATATAGGTTCCTCTTACTAATGCCCAAGTCCATTAGAAGGTCAACCTCTGTTAGGATGTCCAACAGCTACCAAACTCTAAGCACTCTAGTCTTTCCATAAGGTGGTTTGTTGTTTTTTTTTTCTTATTTATACAGACAGCTCAAACATTTCTAACATTCAGAGCAAAACCCAGCCACCTTTAACACTAACTCCCCTCCTCAGTCAGAGATGGCCCCAGCGTGCCCATTTCCCAACCCAAACCCCAGGGAGCCTCAGCAGAGAAAGCCCCAGATCCACAGCAATCCCAGCTTGCCCCAGGTTTGAGCCCTGGGGAAGAGCAGCACCATAAGGCCAGTACAGCAGGCAGGCAGGACCACCAGCTATGTACCCTATTGCACCTCTACCTCCTCTGGCTACTGCTGCAGGGTGCAGTGACACCTGCCACAGGTTTAATCAATATTCATTATTTTCTATTAAAATGGAGTGTAATTGTCTGGCCAAGTTGATTCCTGTTAGAGACACAGCTTCAGTGAATTCAATTCCAGTTACATTTGTCAACTGAAATTTGCTTAGCGTGTCTGATCCGGCTTTACCTCACATCAGACTTTTCTATGCTTTAAAAAGATCTGCCAGAAGTAATCCTGCAGGTTTAGTTTCTTTTCTGTGTTTTTCAGCACTTTGGGTGCTGGGATTTTTTTAAGCCATGCACATAGAAGGGAAAAGTCTGGGGAAATTGTGGGCTCTTAAACAAGTTACAAAACACAATTCTTTATTTTGTTTCCAACACGGCAGCTGACCGGTCATTTGGTAATATTGTTCCTCTTGTACAAACAAGCTGGTTCTTGACTGAAGTTAAGCATCAAATTCAATATTAGGTTTGAAAGATGTGTGTCTTTCCAATATTAACAGTCTGAAATTCAGTAGAAAAGTGAGGGCTTTATTATTGTATCCATGAAATTGTGTTAAACCTGAAAACAAACTGTTCCCGCTGTATTTATGCACCTATGGGGTCAAAGTGTGAATGTATTCAGGCCACACAAGAGATGAAAAACTGCATAAACACTTATGCCCAGTCACCTAACAGCTAAGTGCTTTTTGGAACTGAGGTCTCAATGTCAAGCCTGAGTTAAACTGACCCCAAACAGCAGCATGGCCATAATCACTCTAAGGATTTGGGGTTCATAATCAACTTAAATTACTGGCTGTTTATCCTGCAAATATTAACTACATATAATCTCCAATTCATTTGCATATTGAGCTCTAAGAAATATGACTCATTTAAAATTACCTAGGTTACCCAAGCCAATTAATAGCTACCATGTTCTTTACTTAATAGAATATGTGTCTCATCAGAAGTAATTACATTTTTATCATTACTTTTGGAAGCCCCATTAAACATGGTAGCATTTTAATTTTTAAGTCTGCAGTACTGCAGGCTGCCAGCCTCTTGTTTTCATGCTAAATTTTTAAACATCTTGGTACACAGCTTTACTGCAGTCAAAGATTTTTGCAAATTTAAGACCACTTCTACCTTTCCCCCACCACCACTACCAATCTGCTACCTTGAAATCTCTATTTAGCAATGTTTGTGTTGAACACATGAAACTTCCAGCTGAAGCACAGGGAGGATGCCCAGGAGCACAGAGGTGCTCCAGAAGCCACAGATTGTATTCTGTGCTTGACTCCTCTGTAGCTGGAGTTGACCAGGACAGGTTAAAATCCAAAGAACAGATTTTGCCTTATGACACACCAAGGTTGCTTATGGCAATACATGAGGTACAGAAAAAAAATCCCCCTTCAGCCTCCTCAGGATTTTGGACCCTGCCTCCACAGCCTGCTGTATAAGATAGGATGTTCTGCAAAGGGAACTATCAGGGGTTAACTCCTCCAAAATCCTGACACAGACAGTACCTGTGTCACACAGGTCAGTGAACATTTTTCTGGCATGATCACTGCTCCCCAGAGCAATGGGAATTTCACTGTAAAATCCACTCATCTTTTTCATCAGGCATGAGAAGACAGTTCTTCACTCCAATACGTTGAGCTCTGTACTTGAAAGAAGTGGATGATTAACGCCTCTGTGAGAAAAACCAAGGTGAAAAACTGAAGAACATTTTGGAAACATGTGTTTGTTTTTAAGTTGTGATTACAGGAAGTGTATTAAAGATGAGTTTTTTTGAAGGGATTGCAGCCCACTCCCAAACTAGGCTATTTCCATTTTGGTAAACAGACAGAAATCTCCTCCGGAGTTAATGCCTGAGAGCCTGACTCTACAAACACTAAAACAAACAGAGTGGGTTGAGTGGGCTGAACTGAGACTCACTGTGGGGAACACAACCCAACCAAACCAGAGCTGAGAGCTTTACACCACCTCTCAGTTGGGCTCTCCAGCCTCTGAATCCCTGTGCATAAACTGAGGCACAAGCTGTGTCCTTCTGCCCCAATGTCCCCCACAAGACCCCCTTGGCAGGGGCAGTTCTCCCATCCCATCTGGCAATCTCCAGCTGCATAAAACCTCAGCTAAAATGCTGAGGGGAGGGACAGGAGCAGCAGTGCTCTCCTGTGCTAATGAATATGAGAGCCTACCCTAAAGCCATAGAGAAACTAACTCTTGTGAGTTTAGACAAACAGAAACAGCCAAGCATAAAGCAACCCTGGCCAGCAGATAAAAATGAGTTGCAACTTTCCACTTCTGCACCTAGGCAGAAAGACGTTTATTCCTTGTCTGGCATTCAAGTCTGTATCTCACCTACTCAGGGACAAACTGAACCCTCCGTAGCAAAATGACAAAGATTGTGGCTTTACTGCTTAGCGCTTCACTTGCTTTATTTAAACAGAGAATTGGATATTTAACTTTTTCTTCTGAAATTGAATTTAACCTGGCTCTCAACCAGGTAATCAGCATGGCTTCACTTTTATTTGCAATCATTGCAAGGAAGAGCACAAGTGTTTGTGTTTAAACACAAACAGTCCTCAGCGGCCACAGGAACAATTTTGGAAGGAAGAGCTGAAGAGGAAGACATGAAATGGGCTGTAAAAATCCAGCAGAATCTCTGGTCAAGTCCAGTTTCTGCAGATGATGAGGCTGGAGCCAGGTGCTACCGAGGAGCTGGGTCTCCAAACAGCCACCTGATTGTCCCAGGTGCTTGCATGAGCCCCCATCCCTGGCAGAGCTCAGCCTCCTGGTGCTAGTGCAAGCTCTGGGTTCAGCCAGTTTCCAAGCTGAATGGCCTAAAGCAGTGATGGGCCTCTCAGTCAAATATAACATCTCTTTTGGCCTTTGTCTGCACAGTCCCAGCACATGAAATTCCCTCATGCTGTTAAAAAGCACTTAACTGCTAGAGGTGCTGGTCTTCTGCTACCAGGGAGCACCTTGGGGCTGTCCCACACAGCTTTATAGGGGGAGCACCTGTGAGGCACTGACACCCTCAAGGCAAGGGCAGGTCAATCCAATCTGCCCATGCTGCTGACAGAGGGGACATAACAGCCCAGACCTGTAGAAGTGACTTAAGACTGAGCTCCCAACCTCAAATCTCCAAAGCCAAGGACCAGGGATCTGCTGCATTTGGCATTTTGGGTCTGGGATGGCCAGTACAAAGGCTGGAGAAATCTAAGCCAGTTTGCATTTTGGGCCCTAGGCTGGCTGATTACCCTTGATGTCAGGTGGGGAGCTGAAAGAGCCCACTCAGGCAATAACAATTTACATTTTCTTCCCATAAGTGCACTTCTGCCTTGTGCATGAGTCAGGCTCGTGAAGGATGCCTCAGACTGGTCTGACAAACAAGCCACGGTGCAGAGGGTATCAAAACTGGGAGCAACCTTCTGAGTGTTTTGATGCTTTTGACAGCAAGCCATAAGAAAAATATTCAGTAGCAATAAACTGCATGTTAAATAAATACCAGTAAAGCTTATAACAGTATTACAAACAAGCAATTCAGCTTTTCTCAAGAGTCTTGCACACTCCAAGGAAAATCTCTCTCAATTATCATAAAAAGCTATCTCAAATTTTCATAGTTCATCTATAATATGCTGATTGAAAATGTAAAACGTATGGCTCAGGTATTTTGTATAATCAGCTGTAACCTTATCCTCAAGTGTAATGACAAGCAAGACTAATACTTTAGCTATTTAAATTCAGATTGCCTGGTGTTTATACTAGTATTCCCAGCAGAGAAAGAAAACAAAATATTTGAAACAAACAAATATCTTCTCTGTAATATTAATCTTGCCTCATAACAGCCCTAGTGGATAAACAGATTAATCAGAACAGAAACAGCTGAAGTAATTCAGCTACATCACACCTTCAGGAATAAGCAGAAGGCCATCATGTATGGGGAACAAACATTTCACATCTCTGGGGAAAACAGTCCTAACTTCATTAAATGGTCACTACAGACCCAAGGAAATAAGGATTCAGTCAACAGGCAAGTGCAATGGTTCAGGAGGAAGTTGTGGGGCAAAGGAGAATTGCCCACTGGAAGGGCCCAAAGCAGAGCCCTGTTGGGCAGCCATAGGCCCAGGGAACCAGCCATGCTCCCAGGGGACCATCCCTGCTTGCACAGATCTGGCAGGTCCAGAGAAAGCCATGGGATGCACAGAATTATGGAATGGTTGGGGTTACTGCCCCTCTGCACAGGGAGGCAAAGAAGGTACCAGACATGGTACATGGAGATCTGCACCAAAAAGTGTCTGGGGATAGCCAGAATCAGCTGCTTTTCAGCACTGATTGTAAACACCCAAAGGGCCTCAAAACAGCAAAGCCAATGCTTGTAAAAGTAGGCACTTTTATTCACAGAGACGATGTGGCTGCTTAATAGAGTAGAAAATCTGTCAGAAGACTGCTGCATTCCCTAATAACCATGTCTGTGAAAAGATCTGGTTGAAATCAGCCTCTTAGCAAATCATCAACCACTCTCTTGACAAGGAGGTTGTACAAGTGCAAATGACCATTATGAAACAATAACACTTAAAAAGAGAGTATCAGCAAACAACAAGTGTTTGTGTTTAAACACAAACAGTCCTCAGCGGCCACAGGAACAATTTTGGGAACATTTCCTTATTCACACACCACAGCTTTGCAGAAAACCAAGTGTATTCCTGTTTCAGCTCCCTGCTACTTGACATCTGTAAAACAGCAAAGAGCCAAAAGACATGCAAGACTGCAAGCAGGTATAAAGTGAAAGTGAAAATATGTCAACGCAAATTAAACATTGATGTCAGGAGGTTTTTACAGTTCAGCAGGCCCCCAGATGTTCTGTGTGCACACAGCTGTCTTCTCTACGGTTAAAAAGCAAATAATGTTGAAAAGCACACAAACAGAGACATTAAGGAGGCCCATTCCCAATCCCAGTGACACTCCACAGTAGAATTAATGCAAGAACAGCAATACAAAGCAGTAACAAGAAATGGTAAAGAAAAGAGAAACAAAAAATTTGACAAGGAGACATGGAGTGTATTTTTGTAACCAGGGGCAGGTGCAGTGACCTAGGCTGTGGATCTGGCTCCTCAGTTTCAATGATCAGAGGAGCAGCTCTACTACAGAGCAGAGCTGGGAGCAAGGCAGTTTACAGGATCAGGACTCATATTCTCCAAAAATTTAAGTGCTTTAGGAGAAGAAAAACCTGGTTTAAAGGGAGAGGATATCATATGTCTCTTTGATTATTCATTTCATTGCTTGGATGCTTTAATTTCTTGCTATGAAGTCATTTCTTGTTTGATTTTCTGCATGGTTCCAGGTGCTTGTGTACTGGGTAAAATATTTTCCTGTTTTTCCACCTATCATTTCTGTCCCTTTGAGTTGTACTACTTCTGTCACGCACACACAGTACCAGCCTGTATTCTGAACTCGGAAAAGGCAACAATTTGGCTTCTGGAATAATCACAAGCATTTTTCCAAAGAAGTAACCATATTTCATCCTTTTCAAAAGTGCAATGTCTCAGGAGCACAGTACTTTTAAATGAAAAAAAAAAAAAAAAAAAAAAAAAAAAAAAAAAAAAAAAAGGCAGCATTCAAACACTGCCAAAAAATTGATCCTTTATGCCAACATATTCAGAAAGAAACTTATGTTTTTCAAAGAGAAATTTTAGTGAGGAAAAAAAAAGTTGGACATTATTTGCACTCGTGCAATACTTTGTTCCATCTTGTGCTTCTCTAAATATGCAAGTCAAGGAAAAGGAAAGAAAAACTGCATCATTTTTTAATGAAGAAAAGAGTTTTCCCCTCAAGCTGAGGCTTTTTCCTACTTCTTTGTGTTTTGTCAGCTGGCGTGGGAGGCATATTATCCAGGAGTTAGGCACACATTTCCAAAAGGGAGAGAAAACAGACAGGGTAGACAGTCCATCAAGAAAGGAAATATTGAAAGTTTCCAGTGTATGAAACACACCAGATAGAAAAATCACTTTTCTTTAGTTGTACTGCACTTTCTCTCCCTGTCCCCACTCAGCAGCCCCATTTCCTGTTTATTTCTTTTTGAGAAAACAATGGCCTCAGAAATCTGTGGGAGTAGTTCCAATCCTAAAGTTAAACCTCTGCTTATCTATTTCCCTGCACCCAGCCCTTTGTTGATGAGGGGGCTAAGAGAGCTCCTTATGCTCAGCACAGAATTGTTGGGGTACAGGGAAAATGAAAGGAAAACCCAAGGTACTTTGTCACTGAGATTTTTGATGGTGGTGTCTGTCCTTCACATTCCCACAGAGCTCAAAGCCATCAGCCCCATCTGTGCCCAGCACAGATACTCCCATCAGAGACTTGCAGAATCTGGGCACGTGCACAAGGGAGAAACACACACGCACTGACACTCATCACATTGAAACCACCTCTGGATATGCACCTTCTGTGCAACCTGGGGTCTAACGACATTAAATACCTGCAATAAATTGTCAGCCTGATCCTTACACACCACTGTATTAATAAACCAAACATGCAGCACTGTACCAAAGTGCAGAAAGGCAAAGTAAGAACTATGGAAAATATTTCTTTGTTCCCTACGAAAGAGCATTAACTTGATAATTCTTTAGAAATGGAGCATAGCTGGCATAATCAAATAAATTATTAGAAGGCATATAAATCATTACCACCTAATATGACTGCAACAAGATTCAATGCAATTTACAGATAAGTATGAGGAATGACTATTGCATTTTACAGAATTAAAACTGGCAAAAGTTCTAAGAAGACGAATGATATAAGATGACCATACATTCATTTGCAAACTAAAAAGGCAGAAGGAAAGCAGAAGACAGATAAGTCTTACTTTTTCAACTATTTTACAACTTGCCCTGAAAAGAAGGATTAATCATAAAGTGGAAATTCCTACATTTAATTAGAGATTGAGTGGGTAGGAATCTGGAGACAGTCTAAAGCTGTTATAGAAATTCTTATTGCTTTTGGAAATGAGGTGTCCTGAACTGAGACAAGGATGCAGACTTTCAGAAAGTCCAAGTCCAGGCCGCTTTCTGGATTGCTTCTGCTGGCTCTCATCATGTACTATTTACACCCAAAAGGACATTTCCTTACAGAACATATCTCTGCTCCCATAGTTGGTCTAGATACCAAAGAGTTGTCAGCATGAGCCTCACTTCACTTCCTTCAGGGTGTGGAAGAAGATACAAACAAAACCTGGTGCCAAAGCAGGGAATGGGACCAGCAGATAAGGAGTTCACCCCTTTGCTCCAGCTGAGCATGGCCTGGGAGAACCACCTTCTATCCTTTTCTTTGCCCCTGGGGTTTTTTTATGATTCTGTGTGAGATTTTTAAACCACAAATTTCACAGACTTCCCTTCATCTCCAGAGTGTCCCTGATGTATAAGGTCCATCTGCAGCCGCAGGGCCCTGCCTGCCATCTCCAATGATCCCATCAGCACCAGCTGCAGGAACCTAACCACAATCCTGGGGCTCAACTTCCCCAGCCTCTGCTTTCCCCATGAGGACAGGAAGGAGGGAACTGCAGTAGAGCTTTCTCAGGCTGCCGGAGTTACCAGATTAGCACTTACAAGGCATTACCCAGTTACTGGGATTAACACCTTGGAAAATCTTTGAGAAAATTGCTCATTCTTGCTAAGAGCACACACCCAACAGCTTGCACAGTCCCACACGAAGCAGTAAGAATCCGTAACACCCATAACCTGCTTACTACATGCAGATTAGTGCACTCTGTACCTATGGGATCTCTGTTTTTCTGTCTCTGAAATGCCCTTTGTTGCAGCTTAGATCTTGGATGACCTGCAGTACTAAGCAGGGATTCAAAAATCAATACAAATCTCAACGCTCTTCTGCAAGTCTCTGGCCATTATTTCCTGTTCATCTCACCAAAACATTAGTCTTTTGCACTGAAAATCTGAACAGCCTTCAGCACTTTTCTCTTTTTGCTCCACAGTCAAAAAGAGTAGGACAAGAGCAGAGGATGAGCAAAGTAAGAGTCTTCAGTTTTTTTAAATTCTAATCTATTCTTTGGGGTTTATTATTGCTCTCTAATTTATTTTGACACTGTCAAAAAGCCATCTCAGTTTCTAATCCAAGTTCAACATGGACTACACATTCTTAGAAGCACAGCACACACTTACCTTGGCAGGGGACAGCACTTCTCAACAGCTGATCTGATTCATTAATTCCTCCAGGAACTGTCACCTCACCATAAACCCCAAACCCTTCCATTTCAAAAGTTCCCTTGGACCCAGTGTCCCCTAATAACAGATAGACCTGCTGTCACACCACAAGAGAGCAGCAAAACTGACCAAAACACGCTGCTCCAACTTCATCAGGAAGGAAGGAAGGAATTGAGGGAAAACAGACTTAATATTAAACAAGTGGTGGCCACAGTGCTTTCTACAAAAATATGAGACACTCCTATAACATGGCAATGTGCCATCTATAAAAACTGGCCAGAATAAGCAGGCCAGCCCTTGTCTTAGAGGCAATGAAGGGCATGCACCCCACCTATGTATGGGAGTGACACACATATAAACACATGAAACATTTTGCACAAAAAATGAAGACGACATGTACTTTTCTCTTAAATGTGAAAAAGATGCATTAACCCATCAGCATGCCTTGCTGCCTACACAGTGTGGACTAAACTGTCACGATACACATCTCTCTTACTGGAGCTCTGCCATTCTCTTCTCAGAGTCCTCCAGCACTGTTTATATTCAAAGGTCAAAAAAATTATGTAATTTTGCTTGATCTAATCACCAGTTTGCAAACATTCCCAAAAATCTGGCAGTTACTATCACCAGTTTTAACTGAAGGGCCATCTTTCCGGCTCCATTGTCTCAGTTTTACAAGGTCATTTCCAGTTCTTTGACCTTATGCCTTACCTGCCATCCCCAATTAAAATATGGGGGAAGATTACCAAGAGACAAGTGCATAATTTCAGAGGAAATTCAAAGCCAGAAGCTGGCAGAGGCTGGAAGAAGCAAAGAGAGGAGATAGCTGTTTCTTTTCTCCGAGGTTGCAACCCCAGTTTCAAAAGCCCCACAGTTTCAAAAGCCCCTCAGTTTCAAAGTAGAATCTTTCAAGTGCCTGTGCTACTGCACTGCCTGTCTCTGTTTGTGACATGTGCAGTCACAGTGTTTTAATGGAGCCCAGTTTTTAATGCAGACACTTGTGCTGGGGTCTGGATTTCTGCAGTTGACATGACTCTAGGGAACAGCTTTCATTGCAAATAAAAGCCAGAAAAATGTTTCTTCCCTGACAAGGGTTTTAAGCAAGTAGAATCCACTGCAGCACAGCATGTGCAAATAACTAAGACACAGCTATGAACGAGAAATCATTTCAGGTTGATTACAAATTAAAGTGATGTACAGACACATGCTGTAGGCTCACTCTCCTGCTATTGCTTCACACATTACAACAAACATTTATTGGTAATGGAATTAACTTCACCTTGACAGGTCCTTGGGGAGGAAAGGGGTTTATATACATCATAGAATCATTAGGTTGGAAGAAACCTTCAAGATCATTGAGTCCAACCCAGCCCTAACACCTCAACTAAACTATGGCACCGAGTACCACATCCAGTCTCTTTTCAAACACGTCCAGGGATGGTGACTCCACCACCTCCCTGGGCAGATCATTCCAGTACTTTATCACTCCTTTGGTAAAACACTTTCTCCTAACCTCCAACCTATATTTCCCTTGGCACTGCTTAAGACTGTGTTCCCTTGTTCTGTCAGCTGCTGCCTGGTGAAAAAGACAAACCCCCACCTGACTACAGCCCCCTTTCAGGAGATTGTAGAGAGTGGTAAGGTCACCTCTGAGTCTCTTTTTCTCCAGGCTAAAGAACCCCAGCAACCCAGTTCCTCACAGGAGTTGTGTT
>VWYO01023545.1:0-14406 GCA_013400275.1 Rhadina sibilatrix
AGTGGTGGTGAGAAGGGTCTGATGGGTGAGGAGGGTCCGGTGGGTGAGAAGGGTCCAGTCTTCCTCCCAGAAAATTGGGTGAAGCTAGTTGCCTTCTTGTTCCTTCAGTTTTATCTAGGAAGGAATGGTTGGNCTGGGTGGAGCATCTCACGATAGGTAGGATGATGGAATGTGGTTGTTCTACTTTGGGAATGTGTGCTCTAGGGGTGTCTTAATGGTCCATTAGCAGAAAATATTCCCCTGGAGGGAGGACAGGCATGAAAGAGATAAGAAACACTGCCCCACCTGGTTTTAACAGTTGGCCCATTATCAGAAGGCATCCGCTGCTCTCCCCGCAGGGTTAAAAGAGATAAAGAAAAACATCTCCCTGACTGCTTTTAAGAAATGAAATAGAATACACACCCCTGGCTCCACAACCCATGACAGCTATGTTATGGTGGCTACGCTGAAACCTTCCTACAGATGATGTAGATTGTTCTCCCATCATCTGCAAATACAGTAATTTTATTACTGAAGGAAATGAGATGTTCAGGCATGATTTACACCTGGTACCTTCAGGTTGACTTCCCAAGCATCCTTTTCTCCAGGTACCCAAAAATGGGCTACAAATGAGCTTCCATGATTTTCCCAAAGACTGAAGCAAGACTGACAAGCCTGGACTTCTTTGGATGATTTTGTTAATATGTTTCGAAGATGAGTACAATACTTGTCTTTCTCTAGGTGTCAGAAAATTTCACCCATTTTCATGACATTTCAAAGATGATAGGGATAAGCTTTGAAAGAATATTAGAGAACTCTGTCATCATCATTAAATGCAAACCTCTAGCCATGTACGGGACAAGTAGGTGATCTGAGGTAGCCAGCATGGCTGTAGTAAGGACAAATTGTTCTTGACCAATCTGTAGTGAAGTGATGACAACAGTCAACAAAGGAAGATTGACCTATGTCATCTATCTAGAGATCTGTAAGGCCTTCAACATGGTCCCACATGTCATCCTCTTCTCCAAATTGGAGAGATATGCTTTTGAAGAGTGGAAAATATGGTGAGTAAGGAATTGGCTGGCTGGATGCAGCCACAGGGTTGGGGCCTGGCTCTACGTCCAGGTGGAGGCTGGTGACAAGTGGTGATCCTCAGGGCATTTTGGAACTGGCATCCTTTAATATCTTCATTCATGGCACAGACAAGGATCGAGTGTTGCAACAGCAAGATTGCAAATGACACAAGGCTGACACAAAAGGATGGTATGCCATTCAAGAGGGCAGACAAAATCAAAAAGTGGGCTCATGAGAACCTCATAGAGTTTAATAAAGCCAAGTGCACCTTGGTCAGAGTACTCCCATCTATGAGCATAGACTTGGACATGAACTTGTTGAGAACAGCCATGTGAACAATGACTCAGGGGTTCTAGTGGAAGAAAAGCTGGACATGAGCAGGCAATGTGCACTTGCAGCCCAGAAAGCCAAGCGCATCCTGGGCTGCATCAAAAGCAGCATGGCCAGCACACTAGGCTAGGGAGATGATTTGTCCCCTTTAATCTGCTTTCAGAAGACTCCACTTGGAATGCCACATCTACCTCTGGGATCCTCAGCACAAGAAAGATGCTGACCAGATGGAGCAGGTCCAGAGAAGAGCCATAAAAATAATCTGAGAGCTGGAGAACTTCTCCTATGAAGACAGGCTGAGAGAGTTGGAGTTTTTCAGCCTGGAGAAGCGAAGGCTTCAGCAAGACTTTATTACAGTCTTTCAGTACTTAAAGGTGTCTTGTAAAAAAGGTGGGAGAAGAACTTTTTACATGGCCAAATAGTGATAGGGTAAGGGGGAATAGTTTTAAACTAAGAAAGATTTAAATTAGATGTGAGGAAAAGTTCTTTACTCAGTGAATAGTGGAACAGAAATTAGTTAGGCAGAGAAAAGATGGATGTCCCATCCCTGGAAGCATTCAATACCTAGATAGATATAGCCCTGAGCAACCTGATTTGGCAAATGGTATCCCTACCCATGGCAGGGAGGTTGGAACTAAATGGATCTGAAAGATCCCTTCCAATCTGAAACAGTCTATGGTTCTATGAAACCTAGTTCTATGGACTATGCTTTGGACTTGCTTTTCATTAAATGTTGACAGCTCTTCTCCTGCATGAACCCTGCCTTTCAGCACAAAGACCTGAAATAGTGCTGGTAAAGACCAAGGCAAAAATATTGAGTACCTCTACCTTATCTGCAGCCATTTTCTCTGGATGAAATCAGTCTTCCTATTCAGCACTGGATCCAGATTTTCACTCTGTACTCTTTCACTGCTAGCTCAGGGATAGAAGTTTTCATGTTGAGACTCAAAGGGAGCCTTGTGTTTCCTAACACTAATCCTTCATACATGAGAAAATCTGTGTAGCCTGTTCTCACTTACAACTCCTTTTTTACAACTCCTATTTGACACGTAACCTCACTTATGTGTACATATTCCACCTTTAGCCAAGCCAGTGTCCAAATCATCTTCATATTTTCCTGAGGAGCATGGTTGCTACATTGACTGTACCATCCCCAGCTGATTTTTCCTTCTTTGTAAGTATTGGGTCCAGAAGAGCATCTGCAGTTTCCTGATTTGTCCAGCTTTAACAGGAAACATGCATTTTTTTCTCAGAACTCTCTAACATTCTCATCCCCTTTTACTTGTGCCCCAGTGAGTTGCCCTTGCAGCAGATGTCAGGGAGGTTAAGGTCTTCTGTAAACCAGGGAATAATGATACAGAGACTTCCTGTAAGGGTAGTTGTAAGAAACTCTTACCTCAAAACTAGCCTTCCTTTTCTCCATCATCCTAATGCTCATAGCCTTAGTCAGCCTATTTCTCATTCCATGGCTAGCCCAGGATGCTCAAGATGCCTGTTCACATGAAGAAAGACCCTTCCTCCTGCTATTCCCTTCCTGAGAAGCTTATATCCATCCCTAATAGAGCTACATAAAATGCGTCAAACCACCCCATGGTTAGAACAATTATGTTGTATTATGGTTCTGCATAATCATGTGAAGATCTCACACTATTGTCTAGTTTTTCACAAAATGCTTTCTGCCATCTGAGTTGTGTAATAACAAGAATTTTACCTTTTTAAATTATATTTATTTTATTTTATTTTATTTTATTTTATTTTATTTTATTTTATTTTATTTTATTTTATTTTATTTTATTCCAGAGACTTTGTGTTCAATCATAATAAGGCTTTGTGTTCTAAGCACAAAATTACAGCTAACACTGTGCAGATCTGTCTTTTTTTTTCCATTAGCATATTCTGAAAAAAACAGTAAAAAGAGTACAGGTTGATGCTAAACTCTCTGATGAATACAGACCAGTATTTCTAATATTTTTAAGGACTCTACTGCAAATAGTTCTGTTATCAGTGCAAGATATTATGGAATTAATTCTAGTCATGGGCTGAAATTGTGATTGCACTGGGAAGGCTCAAGGCTCTGAATTTTAAGAAGGATCTTTACAGACTGGTGTCTTGGTTTAACATAGTTTAAGGGGCAGACACTCCAAAATGAATTATCTCCCCTATAAGTTTTAACTGCTTCCTTTTAATTCAACGAAGAGAGATGAATATGAGTAGATAAAAATGGAACAAAAAAAAAGTTTACTAAAAATAAAAACAGCAACAGGGAAAAAATAACAGTGAGAATAACTAGTTACAAATTTGCTACATCTCTCAGAGAGCCTGTCAGACAAAGGGGGGAAAAATGGCAGAGAAATTCCTCCCCAAGATGCAGCCCCCGCAGAGGAGCTCATGGCCTGGGCGGCAAAGGCAAAATCATGGCAGACAGGCCCCATTCAGCTCAACCTTCCTCCACAGGAGCTTGTGCAGCAGTTCTGGTGGCAGGAGGAGGGTGCTGGCATTGCCAGCAGAGTCAGCCTCCCCGATCCCTCGCGGCCGCCTGTGTGCGCGGTCAGCGCTGCCGCTCGCTGCCCCTCCTGCTGCCCGCTGGGCTCCGCGGCTCGGGGCTGCTGTCTCGGGTCGCTGCCCCCATACAGGAAGGGTGAAAACATTCCCACTCAGCGCCAAAGAATGTTGGCCTGTCCCCGACCGGCTCTGGCTCAGCTCTGTGGACTGGGACGTTCACTCTGAAACACAGCTGGATTGTGGAATGCAGCTTCTTGGGTTGCTGCTGTTGCTACTTGGAGATCTGCCTGAAGCAACCTCCTCAGGAGCCCCAAGAGAAACAAAAGAAGGCTTCTGCCTTACGCTATGTCCGTTTTCCCTGCAGGAACAAAAAGGCAAGAGCAAGAGAGCTTTTAACTGGTGCCCCCGACCTTAAAAAGCGACCCTGGGGCCAACCTACTCCACGACCCCATTTCCATCCACTGGTTCTTACAGAGATAACTACCAATTTTTGGCAGATGAAAATAGCATAGATAGATATGGAATACATAAAATAACATTTTGAGTTGCCCATGAATATCGGTGAAAAAACAGAGAAAAATCGTATGCTTTATGGTCAAAGATTGAGTATGTACAGTGACAACAGGAAAGATGTTGATTATTCCTAAATGAACAATGGTAGAGCATATTAATTATCTTGTCAGTTATTTCCTGAGCTTAGTTCTCTGTATGTCACAGGAAAACTCATTTCAAGTTCATCAGGATTGAGGTGATTATCTACACATCCATCAATCTGATTGCCAGGGAAGCAGCAAAGTTGTTTCCTTCTGAATTCCCAGGTAAATGTTCTAAACTGGATAAAATAGGCAAATAGGAGTTGTTAACATGCCCCTCCTGATATTCAAGTACTTTTAAAAGAAATTGTAGCTCTGAAAAAGATAGAGCTGTCCTAAAATGGACCTATGTGACCTATTGAAGCATCTTTCAGGCAGGATTCTGGCAGATTCTCTACACAGAACTTTCAATAGCCTCCTAGAAGATGATCTGCATGTATTTGGCAGCTGTTTCTAGATATGGAGGGGAATAGAAATAGCCTACATCCACTTTTAGCGTGAAAACATTTGAAAACTTCTTCATGTAAGAGCAATCCACCCTGTCTTCGATGAAATAAATTATTTTTAAGGCAACACAGTTCCTGTTGAGAAGTGTAAACAGTATTTACATTAGCTAATTTATCCCTCCCACTCAGTATGCATATAAAAGTATATGCTTATAAAAACATATGCTTTTTTTTTTTTTTNNTCTGAGAAGAAGACAGTGAGATGCCTTCTTTATACTTTTTTTACATCACAATTCTCTGAGAAGCAAACAAACCCTCCCACTGCTTACAAACCCCAGCCTGGAAGCCCTTTTTTGCTCATTTTATACAACATCCCCATAATGGTCTCATGCTACAAAGGGTTCCAGCTTGAAAGAAGTCAGTGTCACTCTTTAATCAATTGCAAGGATCACTGCTAAGTCACCTAAGATTTGATTCTCTTGTCCCAACAATTGCTTGAGTTAAACATTCTGTTTTCACAATACTGCTAGCTCTCACTGCCTCAAGAAGTGAGGAAGACTGGAGCAGAGACATCAAAATAATGTCTCTGATGTGTCATTGCACAGCATATTGCCATTAGGACATCAAGCCAGCATGATTTATAAGCAATTTTAATTAATTTTCTGAGTCATTTCCTAAGGGCTTAATTCTGTAATCTTATTACCATGAGCCTAACATGCTATAGTAAGACTATGCTTTCTAATCTTTCTTTTGTTGTTAAATACAATCTCTGCTTTCATTAGGAAGCTCTTGAAATAAAGCAGGTTTCTCTTTTGCATGGTGAAACTTGTCCGTGTTCATTAGAAATTAGTACTAGAAATTATGTAGTGGAGTATATTAGTTCTTAATACAGAACTCATCACCTACTCCTCTCCTTTATTCTTTTTCTATGAAATCATACTTCTACTTTAAAGAAGCCACATATCTAGAATTTTAGATATGGAATAATCTCAGCCCTATTTTATTTTATGTGCACAGAACCAAATCTTAATCCCGTTTAATTCAGTGAAATCTGGATTTCTTTTTACCCATTATAACCAAATAAACTATGTTCATGAAGATATGTAGAGATTATGAAGTGCAGAATAGTGTACTTTTACTGTTTGCTTTTTAGCTTCTGTTTCAAAGAAGGAAAACAATCAGTAGATGATTTGCTAAGTACCTTTGATTATTAGTATTTTTTTCTGAGAATTTACACATGCTATTATATGCATTAATGATCTGGGAGGTAAGTTATATTTATCGCATCCCACTGTCCATAAGCAGCTTTTTAGCTGCTGTAAATTTACATTATTCTGAAGGGTCCTGACCTAATGGAATCATCAGAATTTTAAGTTACTGGGGTATTTTATATGATATAAGTTTTAAAAAATCATTTTAAAATCACAAATGTGTGATATCATTACTTTGATTTGATTTTGAATATTCTAATTATTCCCTTAATATAATTTAATGTTACTTAAAATATTAATACTCACAGCATTATCAAGTACAATCATTCTTTCTGTTATAGAAATTAGAGCATAAAATTTTACATAGGGGAAATAAACACATTTTTAACACAGAAGACTGGGAGAACTGAGTCAAGGCTTACAACACTTAGAAAGTAGGTAGGTCTCTTGCTCATGAAGAAACACAGAGGTGTATGCACTTATAAGGGCCCAGGGCAATAGAAAAGAAATATAAAATTGTTATATAATGATCAGTAACATTCCTATGCCCTCCAGGGTGCCCTAAAAATAAAGCATAAGTAGAGAGTGAAGAAATATGGTTCGTCTATGAGCTTTACATCTATTATGTGATAAGAAGAAATTTGACTGTCATATACGTCTTTGATTCTTTCTGCCACCATTTATTACAATTTTCTCAATATTATTCTGTTCCTACATTCAGGAAAACTAGTTGACTATAAACCAGAAATCATTTTAGACTGAAATACATAAAATTTGAGTATGAAAATAAGTTGAGTTAGGACATCAAGTTTTAATGTGGAAGGTTTTCATTCATTTTGTTTTGTTTTGTTGACAGTGTTATTACAATTGAAATTGGCTGTGATATTTTAAAGTGATTGATTTCCCCACTTGCAAAAGCCATAGTTATATCTTCCTGCCCTTCATGGGTGTTTAGATTATTCACAATATGCTGACACAGGTGTAGTGCTTTTTTGTGAATATCAAAAGTGTATTAAGCATGCTAATGTAACAAGAAAATACTTCGATAGTGTACAAATTGTTGCAAGGGTTCTAGCAGAAGGAGTTGAAAGAAACATTTTAAAGAATCATTTAACTCATTATTATAAGGAACGGAGCACCTAATCTGTTTCTCAAAAGATGAAAATTACAGAAATGAACAGTAAAAATATCTTTCATACTGTCACTTTGCATCAACAGAAAATGGACATAATTATCTGAAAAAATATTGCACTAAAACCTGTGATACTGTTTTGCATTATGTATAACTTTAGCACTCTCAACTGCTACCTTCTTTTGGAAGTCTGACACCACCACTAGTGAAACACAAAGAAGTGAGCTCAGTCCAGCTCACGTGAAATGACTGACTACCCTCCCCTTCTCATCAAAACCACAATACAAAAGTGAGAAATGAGAGACGTCCTGAATAGTCCCAAAAGAATCTTAAAGTCCTAAAGGAGAAGGCATTGAGGACAAGAGAAAAAACGAGAATGAGTAGAGATGTAAATTAAAGAGTAAAATTGCATTAAATTCCACTCAAAAATCAGCAATTAATTGTATATTTGAGAGGGATGGTCTGGGTAGATGTATACATCTTACTGAGGGTGAGCAAAGGCATTAAACTTTTTCCTAAACTAATTTCTCAGTAGTCACACAACTGCAATATTTTTTGCCTGGGGAGACTCCTTGCAACTCAGACTTCCTCTCACATTTCTAATTCTGAATCCACATCACCTTTTTTCCTCTGATCTACGTATTTCCTATGGATTAAATGGTTAAACGGTAACAAATAAAGCATAGGAGGATGATTAACAATGACTTCACTGTATTTAAAAGCAAATATTTTTAAAACAGATGGACCATTGCAAAAGGCTTAATAGCTAACATTTTGTATCTCACCCTACACCCCCTCCAAAGACCTCTGAAAATCCGTTTCTATTTTGTTCTGTGTATTTCTAAAACACAGTACAGTGTCATGGGCTTTTCTGTGGAAACAAGTAATTGCACCTTGTTCTTTAGGGTGGATTTGACTCTTTTCCTTACACTGACATTAGAGACGAAAATCTCCGTGGAAATGAGTAGAGTCACACTGATGCACAGATGCTGTGAACGGAAGAAAAGCTGGGCCATATTTTGTGTTTTGCATTGTGATCTGACATTTGAGAGTTGATATTTTTCATTGAAATACCTTCAGAAAAGGAATTTCCTTGGTGGTTTTCATTACCACAATAAAGAACAGAGCTGATCTGCAGGGCAGTGAAGTACAGTTAAAGAGAATTATAAACAAGTGGAAGCAGATCAGTTTTCTGGACTCCAGGGAAGACACACCACAAAAAGACCCTCTGAAAGCAGTGTGGAATTTATACTTTCTCTTTTGTAAAGGAGAATTTGAAGAAAAAGATGGTTATTGATTGTTAATTCTCTTGATACATAGAAGTCAAAAACATTAGCAGCAGACTCTGTTTAATGGAAAAATTGATATTTGTTCTTTTTCAGAGAAAAAAAACAAACAACTGAGTACAGTAATTTCAAGTACTGCTCTGCTACAAAAAGGAAGGAGAAGCTGTTCCTGGGAAATGGCTGTCTGAGTTTGATTAATGACTCTGTATGACCAGCCAGAGTTTACTTCATTAACTAGTAGTAACATTTCCCATGCCTTCAATTAACAGTGGTTTTACTTAATCTAATATTAGTTAAGACACGATATGATCAGAAAACATCATTGCCAGCCAAGTGTTCCTCAAACACAACTGATTTATCTCTTAGACACCTCATTAAAATGCAAACTATATTGAAATTGATTTTCAGCACTTTCAGGCAGGAATATTTGTAATAATGTTAATTTGCAAATTTCCTCTTTTTTATATGTATTCTCTGTGCTGTGGTTGCCATGTTCAGCCCAAGGCTATTTGTATTGTGCAGACAGAAAATGAAGAGCGAACATTTATTTCTCATATCTTTGTGGGGAACCTGAGGCGCATGAAGATATTTGTGCTGTAACAGGCACAGTCAATCTCCTTCACTCCCTTTAGTCGCTATATATCAACAGCAAACTCCCAGCTAGTCTTGCTGCAGCAATTAACCTGCCAGGGCTTTCTGCTGTCAGACTCAGTAATAATAAACTACCCCCAGTGAGAGATAGAGCTATAGATTCTTGCCCTGCAACTTCCACAGTGGGTGAATTATTCAGAATCAGCATGATTAAAGAGATGACATGGTATTAGTTAAAAAACACATACTTTTTTTTCTCTCTGACTGAGGTTTAAACCTATTAAGGAATAACAGTGCAAGAAAATGGGTCTTTACCATCCATCCACAGGTCTTGGAAAAGGGGTTTCTAGAAAAATTGTTTATAATGCCTATAATTTTGAAAGTTTAAGGATAAAAATGTAAATAACAAAAGGGATAGTGTAGTTAAATCATAAAGCATCTATAAATCCAAGAACAAAATAGATCAGAGTAAAGAAGCATTAGGAACACAGAAACAAAGATATAATTTATGAAAAAATTGTAATGTAGAATCTCCTTTTTCAAAGTAAAAGATGGTCTCATTACTCTTAATTTTTATTAAAGGTTATTATACAGAATCTTCTAAAAACATGCATTGAGAAATAGGAATGGTGTCCCTTATTTATAATTTTCCCTTAAAAAAAAAAAAAAAGGCAGGGGGCAGGGGGAATAAGGTAGCATTGTTATAAATGCTGCAATATTTTACCAACAAATCAATTGCTTACATTTCCTGGTGCCAGGGCAGCACTGCAGTGTTACGCATGCTTACTAAAACAAAGTCAAGAAAAAATGAACTTATCTTACACACTTCTAATCCCATTAAAATCATAATTCATTTGCCAATCTCAGTTTACTCAGCCACCTGATAACACATTCTTAACTAATGTGCCTAGTGATTCTCTGGAGAATAATCTCTCTAAAATGCAGGAGTGGGCCTATGTGTTAGAAGTAGTGCTAAATCTAGTCAAATCCATACTCTGTGACTACCAGACCAATGTGAATTATATTATTTGTCACACTCATCTCTATGAAATGGAACTAATCTAATGGAACTAAAAACAGAGATAAATAAGAACCAATTTTTTTGTTTTGTTTTGTTTTGTTCATCCAGACCTTCAATATAAATAGGAATGAATTAAGCATTCATTCCATACTGATGCATTTTTTCTAAAATTAGACAAAGTTAATGGTTAAGGAATGCAGGCGTGCAAACTGCATACAGACAAAATTAATACCCTGCAGTATGCTGGTCAAGGGTAATATAATCTTATAAATCTCAGCAGTAGATAAACTTGTTTAAAATAAAATAAACACCTTGAAATTCATTGGAGGAGGAAATGTTGGTTTACCTCTCTTCAGAATAATTCAACTTTTACAGATAGAAACAAATGAATTGTCATTTTTCACAGAAAGGAGAATGAATTTCATCGTATAGGACTCTGTACTGTGATGATTGTACAAACTGATGTTCTAAAGTTTGTGTTCTCTCTTCACATATGTGATCATTTATGAAACTTATCTAAATCAGCCTTCCAAAGTATAGAAGTCTACATAGCGAATTCAAATAGGGATATAAGTTGTATTTTGAGTCTGCAAATGGATGAAAGAGGCCATCATAAATTCCATGTAACAGCTTCAAATGCAAAATGTCGTTTTACCAATTATTCTAAATTTTCTATTGTGTCAAACATTTGGGAGAAATTAAAAAGATCTTGACTTTAACTCCAAGGCACCTCATATTATTACTGAAAATACTCACAGTTTTTGTTTCTGGGTTGGGGTGGGTTTTTTTGTTTTGTTTTTTGTTTGTTTGTTTGTTTTGTTTTGTTTTAATTAGGAGCAATTTGGATTTCTCTGTTTTGCTAAAGTAGCCTACACTGTAATTTTAAAGTGTTATATTTCACAGAGTTGAGGGACTACAAATATTGAGATTTCGTGTGTCAGTGGATCAAATACTTGGATGGATTACTTTTCAAGAAAATTACCATCACCAAATTTTAGAAGCTGAACACCAAAAGCTGGACATCTGAAAAATGAGAACATTAAAACACCATTTAAAAAAAGGCCATATTTCATCACCATATTTTGCATGACCAGGTGACGATAATTATCTTTATTTTAGTGGATTTTCTTGTGAACTTTTTTTTTCAGTTATTTGTGAGAAAACAAAAAGGACAAAAACTTTTCAATTTCTACATCTTAAATTCATATTTAGGTGTCTAAAAAAGTGTAAAAGTCTTTAAATGTGCTGTTCTTGCCACTGCTTCCAGTGAAATCTCTTAACTTTGCTGAAAAGTGCAGCGTGGCTGAAAGTAAGGCTGTGTGTGTAAGTGCTGAGTAGAGAATGTAGGATATCATCACTACTCAGAATGCATATTGAGTAAGAACAAGAAGTCTTTTCTTTGGCTGACTGGTAATATGTTTGTAATTTTTGAAAGATCTCTATAGACTTTATTGTGGCAGTCTGTTTGGGTAAAGATCTGAGAACACACTTTTGCCCTTCTGCATCTTTTGGCCACACTGATATCCTTTAAAAATACAGTCTGTCCACCTTTTCTTTCAAGAGTTTCTCTTTTTTTATAGATTGGTCTGCAGAAAATCAAAACCAAAATTAGTGTGCAGACTATAATTCTCATATTTTTACCACTGTGTTCAAAGAGACAACCATAATCTAGACCCATTTGTTTTGTTGACATTAGTATGACATACATTAATAGCATAAATAAAATGTTTACAAAAATGTTTAGCAGCCATAAGAAAAATAACTCAATGCATACTTTCAAGTCTATGGTTAAACAGATTTCCCTTTGCTTATTCCCTAAACTTTGTCTGTATTTTTTAGACAGAAACAGGAATTTTAAAGAGCATAATTTTTCCTACTTGAATAAAGCATGAGTTTTAACATGGAATGAGTTATTCCTGGCTCATCACAAACCATTTCTTTCCAATTGCCTATAAAGGATGCTTAGATAACTAGCATAGACAAGATATTTAGGTTTAGAGTGCAAAATCTTGTGTTACACAATATAAGAGTACATATTTTTTGCAAGTTTCAAGTTTATCCAGCTTGAGAAGGAGCTTGGCACAGTGGACCTCCAGAGGCCTTGTCCCATCTAATTGGTTTCTGTGATTTTAAGATGTTTGTTTCCAAGTCATTTAGATTATATTGGCAATCTTCACTGGGCTTAATGTTTTATAAGTCTATGATATGAATTACATCAATAAATTTAACTATTTATTGGTAACAAACTGGATCCTCTCATCCTTTTTGGATTTTTTCAATGTGTTTGATGAAAAAAAAATTGAATTTATTTTTTTCATTATTAGGTTGTGTTGTCCTTCTTTTTTTTTCTCTATAAATTCAATGGATTGGGGTTTTTTTGTCTTTTTCTATTACAGAGATTTACTCATGATCCAATAAATTAGTAGCTTGAGGGTAATAGTGCCATCCAATGGGCAGTCAAATAAGCATTTAACACATAGTAAGAAAACCATGAGTTTTTTGACTCATTTTAAAATTTACTTGTGTTTGCTCAGCAGTATCAAAAACACATATAGCTACAAAAATATGCTATTCTTTATTCTCACACACTTCAAACTCTTATCTCCTAAACTAAGATGGATGCCTAATTTTTCATACTTCTCACAGATGAAAATGTAATTATATAAGATATATGGCAAATATTATCATGTATTATGCAAAATTTTGTATTGCTAACCCATTAAAACTGTATTGGAAAAAAAAATAAATAAATAACACCAAAAACCCTCAAACTTATTTTCTGACTCAGCCAAAAAATTTCAGTTAGTTTAAAATTCTCAATGTGCCAGGTAGTGCCAGTGTGCTCACACTCTGGAAGAAATTGATTTTGACTTCCTGTGATTTTTTTTTCCATAGAGGAGGTGTTAAAGTCTATCCAGAGCTATCTGGCTGGTGCTATGTGACAGGTGAATCTTTCATTGCATTCTATGACACTGATTAGATTCTGAGATTTTTCATCTATCCAAGCTGCAACTTAGATTCTTTTCTTCACAATTAATAAAATATTCAATGTAGTTTTGGACCTACTAGAGTGTTCCCTTTGGAAATGCAGATCAGTGGTAGTCCTCTAATATGATATGTTTAAGCTCTTTCTGGAAAACCTATCTCAAAAGTAGAAGTCGAAATTGATGCTTGGTATTACTTTACTGAAAAAGGACAGACAGCAATATGTCTTGAACTGAGGACTATGGAAATAAAATGTATTGCTTTTCTCTAAACAATGTATTGTATAACCTCCTGACCACAGGAGAAATTACGTTTGTTTTCTTGAGGGATGAAAGATGTTTTCTTTACGTTTAAATGTCTAAAGAGTAGTGTGATAAAGGTTCTCTAATTCTTAATGCAATTAGTACTGTTGTTATTTTAAAGGGGTTTTTTTATTATTTTAGAGTCATATTTGAGAGTTCTTCATTCTTCCCTTTAGCATATACTGCAAGCTTACTGATATCAATTTCAAAAAGGTTGTTCTCTTAATGTATTTTCAATTTGCCATTATGTGTTTTTTTTGGGTTTGTTTTTTTTTTTTTTTAAGCAACTTTGAATTTATTTAGCAGATGCAGTCCTCACACTACTTTCAGGCTTATTATCATAACGCCTCTTTCTATTCAATATTATCAACATCATCCCACTCATCACAATCTTGCCTGAATCAAAGGCAACTTGTTTCTTGTTGGTGGAAGCTTTGAATGAATAATTCATCTGGAAAAGCCTTCTATGTTGTACATTTCAGAAGACAGAGCAATTCTCTTGTCAATCACAGTGGCTCTGTCAGTACTAAGTTCCATACAGTATGTGCTCCAAATGTAAGGAGGATGACAAGCAGCTGAGATTACCAACTGTGTTAGTCCTGGGCATCCTTTTAGCTTTTCTTTGACAGAACATTCAAATTCAAGTCTCACTCTAACACTGCATTGAGAAATCAGTGTCAAAATTTCCTCTCTGTTCTCACCAATACAGTTTGGTTGAAAGCTCTGACATATATTGCAACCAAACTAGTCACAAGCAGCAATTACTCATCTCCAGATAGTTAAATTTCATTTTGGCTCCTGAGTTTTCTTATGCCTAGACAAGTTAGGCTCAGGCTGGCTAAGCATGAAGGCAAAGCTTCAACTGATAGTGCAGAAATCCTCATACATGAAGACCTTGTCTTATTTTGCAATGCAAGATGTAACCAGTAGTATGTGTTCTATCATCATCTCTTG
>VWYO01023545.1:14418-34418 GCA_013400275.1 Rhadina sibilatrix
TCTGTCAGTGGGGGTTTTTTTGTACTACTGCACTTTTATTTTAATTTTCCTACTGGTGAACTGTTATTCCTATTCCCATATCTTTTCCTGAGAGCCCCTTAATTTCAAAATTATAATAATTCTGTGGGAGGGGGTTTACATTTTCCGTTTCAAGGGACGCTGCTGCCTTCCTTTGCAGACACCTGTCTTTTCAAACTATGACAGACCTCTAGACCTAAACGTATCTTACTGGCACAGGTTGCACTCTAGTCTCTTGGAGGATGGACTCCTTGTCATTTCTGAAGATTAATCTTCAGAAGACTAGTTGTGACTAATTGATTATAGTTAAACCAGAAGCATAAAATAGGAAGAGAAGTTATACTGTAAGAATCTTTCATTATAAAACAAACACAAACATTGGGAGAGATACAGTGTTACACTTCAAAGATGGAGATATTAGCATATTGTTTAAATTTGAAGGTAGAGATTTTGAAAGTACATGTATTTTGTTTTAAAACCTTTTCACTTTCTTCTTAAACTGATCTTTGTCAATATGACAGCTAATACACAAACAAAAATTTGAGTGACTGGCTTTAACTAGGTGTGACTCTTCCCATCCACTGGAAGAATTTGAGAGTAAGTCCATCTACACTAACAAGTAATGTTTGCAGCATTAGAACAGCAGCTCCCTATAGCATGGATCTAACATTCAGACCATATATGTTTTACAAGGAATTGTTTCAGATTAGCTATAGTCTTATTCTGTGAGATGAACAGTCACACTAGCACTTGCACTATTTTTGACATGCTTCTGATTTGGCTTTGTAGAAAAGTAACACAGTTCATGTAGTTCAAGACTGAAAGAAAATCAGTGGAAAGATTAGGAGATCTTTTTAAAACCATGCTCATATTCTGAGCTAAAATGTTAATGTGCAATACAAAGGTACTACTTCTGAGAATATGACCCTTAAAAGAATATGCAGGGGGATAACAGACCTATGACCTCTAAAGATTCATGAGGATGGATACCTTTTATTTCTCCTATCATTTGTGAATTTGCAAAATTCAATTAATAGATACAAAATTGTTGTTTACCATTGTGTGAGATAATATCATCTTTAGGAAGAAATAAAGCCTCCAAATAAATATTTCAATCTATGCATATGCAATAACAGTGACTAATTCCATTTCTTAAAGAAATTACATTTCTAGCATGCATTCTTAACACTGAAGTATCTTTTAGATAGAGTGAACATATTCAGTCTAATAACTGAGGTTGGTTTTCCCCTTTAGGACACAGATTAGAAGCAGCTTATTGTAAGAAATTTCTCTGAGACAGGTATTATAAATTTCTGTAGTTGGTCTGATATGAAGGAAATATGCCCTGCTAGATATTTTGTTTGTAAACAGCAAAAAAAACGGGTGGGTCAAATGGTGACTCGTGTCTTGGTCACAGTGACCATGAAGTAGTTGAGTTTCAAATTATTGGCAGCAGGAGAAAAACTGCCAGCAAACTTCATCCCTGGGTATGAGGAGAGCTGAAGAAGACATTAAGGTTCCATGGGAATCTGTTTTGAAGATATTGGGGCCCACAAATGCTAGTCATTTTTTAAAACCCATCTCTTTGGAAGATAGAAGCAGACAATCTGGAAGTATCAGAAGTCAAGCACGTGGGGCAGAAGGCTGCCTTAGGTGAGTGGAAATCTTTTGCTAGACCTCAGGCAGAAAAGGAAGGTGTATGGAACAAGGACAGGTGACAGGGGAAGGCTAAAGAGGTGCTCTTCATTGCTGTAGGGAGAAAATTTGGGCAGCCATAGCTCTACTGTTTGAGCTGACCAGCATTGGGAAGAACAATGAAAAGGGATGTTTTTTTTAAATATGTTAAGAGAAAAAGGAGGAACAGAGGTAACAGTGATCCATTACTCAATGAGTTTTGTCATCCTACAAGTGGGACATAGAAAAAGCAGAGCCACTTCATATCTTCTTGACTCTGTCTTTAATACCTTCAGTCTCTGGAGCCCCGTGTAGAAGACTGATTGCAGACATAATAAACTCCACTGAGAGGAGCCTGGATCCATCCTCAACACCCTCCCTTCAGATATTTATATACACTGACGAGGTCCACTCTCTGTCTTTTCTCAAGGCTGAAAAGGCCCAGCTTCTTTAACAAAGTGGCCTGACCTTGCTTCCAGCTCATGTGTGCTTTCTGCTTACACTTGAGGAATGACAATTCTCAGTTCATCCACAGACCTCTCTCACTCCCTTGGTTCAACTTCTTTCTCATTAGTCTGCACTGCTCTTGAGGCTGGAGGAAGGGACCCTGGAATATCAATCCTTTTACCTACAGTGCCTGTCCCCAGGGTACTCTTTCAAGAAAATTCCCTGAAGACAGCGCTGAGGTCTCTCTCCTGAAGCCTGTGGTTACAATCTTATTTGCTCCTCTGTTCTCTCCCTGCCCAATACCGAACTCCACAATCTCACAATCACTACCCAGCCAAGGCTGCCCCCAAACTTCACATCCTCCATAAGGGCCTTCCCTGCTTGTTAGTGTGAGGTCAAGCAGCTTGTGGGATTCCTTGTGGGATCCTCCACTATCCATGACAGGAAGCTGTGATCAATGCTTTTCAGGAACCTGCTGGGCTGTTCATGTTTCACAGTGATCATTCTGCAGCAGATGTCAGGGTAGTTAAAGTCTCCCATAAGAACCAGTGTCTGTGGCTTTGAGGCTGCTTCAAGCTGTCTGTAGAAGGCCTCATCCATAAATTTGCTACTTTTATCCCGAACAAGAGAGAAGGCCTGTGGAAAAGCAAATTAAGTATTTTGAAACCTAATCCTGAGAAATTACTGGCTTAAATAATGTCATATATCTTCTTGTTTTCTAATTCTCCATGCCAGCTGATTCTCTTCAAAAATATCTTGTTCCTTTATGACCCAAAAATGAATGGTGTCTCATTCGTTTGTAATTTTCCTCTCTTGATGGTGTCCAAATAGCAAGATGCTGTTTGATGGTTATTCAAAAATTAGGATGTGGAAGTGGCTGAATATTTTCTTAACTTCCCTCCTCATGAGTCTCTTCATTTATCAGGACGAGAGAAGGTGGCAGAACATTTCTCTTGCTACAGCACTAAATATCTTCTTTGTGGTATGTATCTTTTTACTAGTGTTATTTTATAAATAAAGTAAATTTGAGGATGCCCTTATTGCTACCATGTTTTTCCTTAATGGGCTTGTTTAGGTACAGCTATGTCTAAATGGAGAGGGATCTAAATGGCTAATCATAGCAGTTTTACTACTTCTGAGTTGCTATATAGCCTTGGGCCAGTCTTTAAACTTCCAAGAACATTAATTTTATTCTCATTTCCTGAGAAGAACCCTGGAAAAGATCTTTAAATTCAGATACTACAATGATTGATGGTAAAGAGAGAAGATAGATGTAGAACAATTATGTTTGAACTTCTAAGTGACAGTTAATTGATGTGTTATTATCCATCAAGACATTATAACTATTTAAAGAACTGCTTATTCACTTTTGTCCCAAGTCCACAACCCAGAAAGTAATAGAAAAATCAATGTTGTTTATTCACAAATACAACAGTCTATCAACAAATTAATTAAGTGTTAATTTGTAAGCCTTTCTCCTAATGTTCAAGGCAAGAGAGCCTTTTTTGAAAGTTTCTTTTCTTAACTGAGCTTACAAAATATGTAAGAAGAAAATGTGTCATAGGAAATATTTCCGTTCAAAAGCAAATCTTATATGCTGGATTTCAAAAGAAATATACTTTAAATATTAAGAAACAAATTCGTTTTTAAATTTATTCAAAATTTACTCCCCTTTCTCTGGAGCTCAGACCCACAATTTTTTTATGTGATCATGTAGTTCTGCTATTAAATTTTTGTTAAAATCATGCAGAATGTAGGTTTAGTATTCTATTTTTGCTAGAGTTTGACAAAACATCAAAACCTCACTCCTTTAACTTTGTACGCACTGCTTTTATTTCTAGTACATTTGTATGGAGAAGCTCATCATTTTGGAATTATGATTTGTTCCTAGAGAATAGTGATGCCAACTCATTGCCTTTATATAATTACCTCCAAATTATAATTACCTCCAAAACAGTGTTTTAAAGGGGGGACACAAAATTTTAAATTTATTAAAGGTTAATGATGATGTAGAAGTTAGTGAGCAATTTTAACCATGTGTTATTCTATATATTTTTCATATACATTTCATAACAAATGGACTTTTAAAATGTCTTTGTGCCATAAAATAGCTTCAAAAGTTGCTTACATTCAGACAAATTACCCTTACTGGTTATTGGTGCATAGGTAGCTCTATCCACATTGTGTCTGTAGTATTCGTTATGATGGGTTATATGTTAAGAGACTAGAGAAAAAAAATCTTCCTACTTATCTGCAGTACAGATATTATGTCAGTATTGTAAATTTATAATTTTTTGCACAGTTTTTTCTACTGTTCATCTTGTTCTGAGACCTAATGGCAATAAGTTAATCCCTTTAATAAGTACAGTGATTAAAGCTCACTAACTGACATATCCAAAAGAACCACTTAGAGGCCAGTGGACATATAGCTCGACTGTTTCAAAATCTGGTTAACACCAGAGCCTCTTTACATGGCCAACACTAAGCTACTTCGAGTAAGGATTTTTTTCATTATCTCTAAAAGTACAAAACATAGTTTCTAAGCAAAATAGGTGATACGCCCCCAAAAAAGGAGTATCTGGAAGTATGTCCTGATGAAACCATAGTGTGTGCACACAGACATAAGATACAAACAATACAAAAAAGTTGTACCTTCCTCCTCTGATAATACCTGTCTCTCCAAACAAGCTTTCAATTTTTTGAGTTTCTCTAGCATAACAAATTTCACACATGTCCTTGCAGATAATAGAGTATTAGTAAAACATGGGTTTACACTGCTCTGTTCTGACTTACATTCAATGGCTAAGGTCATGTTCTCTCTAAAAGCAGTATACTATAAATTGGTTGTATCTATTTCTTCTGCAATTCGCATTTATCTGTTGCAATAATGGTAACAAGACTAACCACAACCACCACACAGTTTATTTAATTTAAAATAGTTGAATGACAATTTTTTTTTTTCTCACATATCAGAATTGAACCATTTTCCTGCATGCTCAGATCTCCAACAGGCGAACTAAAGACACTTTGAGGAGACCAATACGTCACATTATTCAGCTTAGAAAGAATCAAGCCAAAAGCCAATGCTATCATTGGTCTCGGAAGAGTCAAGGAACTTTACTAGGAAAGATGAGAAGCTGTAATTCAGAGCCAGGTGACCATGCCTGGCTTAAAAACTCTCTGTTGGCAATAAATTGTTTTTTTATTAGCATCAGGCAAAACTAGTCATTCATGTCAGCCTTGTGACCATGCTTTTCTGGTCTGGCTTTAGTGTCTGGGAAGCCAACACCAAGAAGTTATAAAAAAGTCAGAGAAGTAAGTTTTTGGGGCAATAAATTAAAAATTAATTAAGCCATTAATGAAAACAGAAATTGAATGAATGAAATTTAATCAGACATTTATTGTTGATGTTGAAAGACACTGTCATGAAGTGATTATATTCCTAAGGTTTGTATTTGTATTTTATTCTCCTATGAACTCTTACAGAACTTCATACAGAGAGAAAAGGACATATGTTTAATGAAACATATATTCTCTGTGTGACCTCAACATGGCCTCACTATGATGTCAAATGATCTCAAGTTGCACCAGGGAAAGTTTAGATTGGGTATAAGGATACTGGAACTTGTCAAGCACTGAAATAGGCTGCTCAGGAAAGTGATAGAATCATCATCCCTGCAAGTGTTCAAAAGGCATGTGGATGTGAGACTTGGGAATATGATTTAGTCATTTAAATGACAATCCTGGGTGAACAGTGAAACCTGATGATTTTAGAGCTCTCTTCTAACTTAAATTATTCTATGATTCTTAAACTATATTAATTTTCAAAACAATAAAGGAAATAAATGCATTTAACAGATTTTTTTGCTTTGAGAGTTACTTCAAACCATGATAAGATAATTTTAGGGTGGGCAACACATTTCAGTGTCCTTCACAATTTGGACAATACAGTATTTTATTTTTAGAGCAAATATTGTTTTTCAAAGTACAACAATAATCTAAGATCATATGTTATCCATTATTAAATGCAAGGTTTTCTGTTCCATGCAGCACCAGGATCCTTAGGGTTAGAAGAAGATCACAAAATACATGGTCTCGTGTGAAGAAATATTGAACCATAATAAGGAACTGCTCTTCTTCTCTTCTACCCTGTAAGTTGTCCTCCACTTTAGCTCAGTTTCTCTACAGAGGGTGCATACCCTAGTACCAGACTGATAAAAATTGTCATAAGAAAATATTCAGGTTTGTTCTTGACAACTCCTGACTACAAATGAAAGGAAGACTATGAAGGTATTCCACAATGCACAAGGCTCCTAAGAACTGCTGAAAAAAATATTTTCATGTAGGGTGGGTTTATTCTGTTGAACTAGAATATGCTCAGATCTCAGTATGGAATTCAAGTCTTCTTTTTCCCTAGTGTCTTCTGCTCAGAGGAGAAAAAAGGAACTCTGCAAATTATCTCACTCTCCCAAATATCTAAGAAAAAGCTGAAGACATCCTTTAATATACAATTTCCTATTATGATTCTAAAAAAATATATCTTTCTGGATGGATCTATGTGTATTTTTGCCACCTTTACAAAAGTTTTAGAATACTTTAAATAACTGGGATTTTGTTGTATTCTAGAAGAAAAATAAGTTTCATTAAATTGGAGACTCTTACCAAGGTTGCTAGAGGCCCTTAAATTCTTTAAGATAAAATACATGTCATTGTAATCTTTCAAAAGTTACAGGGTACCAACTTGTCTCAAATGAGAAACACCTCCAAATCCAAGCTCTATCAAGACATAGACAGTCAATGTGAGATGATATTTTGTTTTTGTCCTTGCTAATGAAATTTACATTCTTTCCCTGGCTTCGCTTCTGCTATTTCCTTCCTCTCACTTCTTTTGTATTTTTCCTAGAACCCCTGTTTTCATACTAAAATTATTTGGATGTTTATCACCCACATCAGAAGTATGTACCACCAAGCATTCATAAGCATAGAACAAGCTCAATACTGAAGGAAACACAATAAGGTTTTGAGAAAGTAGCAGGGTCTCATGGAAATGTGGCTCTAAATCAAATTACCTGCTTTATTACCTGAAATGACTGATATAATTAGAGAACATAAATTTAAGAACCACACTTACTATTACAACTTCACTGATATATTTTTACTTTTTTAAAAAAATATTCATTGATTGCAGAGAAAGCTCAACACATAACAAGACATCAGGTCATGTACCACAGTGACAAACAATAAAAAAAAGTCTGTAAATGAACTGGAAAAAAATATAATGTGAAACAAATAATGATTGCAAATTCTGCAACCACAGCATTCTTCAGCGTATCAAACCTTTCCTGAGAATGACCTTACCTTAATTAAAATATACTTTTTCAATTTCTCTAGATATCTTAAAACAGTTTCTAAAGACATAGACTGCAATTCATGCTAAGTCAACAGGTCTGTAATTTCCTCTTATAGCTCAGGTTCTTTCCTCAGTAACTGGATTTTGCTGGCCGCTCTTCAGCCTTCCAAGATTTCTCCTGAACTACGTGAGCTGGAACAACATATGATAAAGCTTTTCCAATTCCTTTGCTCATTTCTTTTTAGCACTTTTTGAAGACTATGTGGCCTATATGAATTTACAGTATTAACCTCATCAAATTCTTTACTAGAATCATGATCTTTATTATCTATATAAGTAATCTGAATTACAGTAACTATTACCGCCCCGCAATATAATACAAAACAAAACATGATCCATCTATGAAGGACCAGGTAGAAAGTCTGTGAAATAGAAACCTGAATAGGAAATAGGTTGTAGATTTTCTACTATCTCTAGAAATAGGAATAGGAAATAGTCTGTAGAAGTTTCAGGTGGGGTGTCTGCACCATCTACCATGGGGATGGCTAAAAGCTGCACCCAGATGGAGCTGCTAAAGAGGCTGCAGTGCAGACTTCAGACTGAAGGAAGTGCATAGACCTCTTTCCTGGGTCAGGGACAGGCAGCAGAGCTGCTTAGGGAAGATGTGCCCAGATGGAAAACTTCCTATAGAAGGTGGCTGAACTGTAGGAGGCAGTCAGGTGAGAAGGTGCTTAGCATTAGAAAGACTGAAAGGACTGGGACAGCTTGTTCCAAACAAAACCTACAGGGAATTCACAGCACACAGCCAAACAAAAGCTCCTCCAACAGCAAACCAGAAGGGAAAAGGAGGAATAATGCAAGAGAATGTAAGCTTGCCATGGCAAGGACCTGCAGGAGGAAGACACTTCCCCCAAAACCTGAGATGCCCTTGCAGAACCACTTTGTTGCTCTGAAGACTGAAAAGTCTTTAGATATTGACTATCCAGACTTCAGTAACACATTTGACACAATCTCCTATAGCATTCTCCTGAGGCAACTGGCTGCACTTGGATTGGACAAGGGTATTCCTTTATGGATGAAAAACTGGTTGGATGGCTGGACCCAGAGGGTGGTGATGAAAGGATTTGTATCCATCTGGCAACTGAGGTGTTTCCCAGAGGTCAGTGTTAGGGCTAACCCTGTTTAAAATCTTTTTTTGATGATGTGGAGTGGGGATTGAATCCATCCTCTGTAAGTTTGCAGACAATACCAAGTCAGGCGGGACTGTTGATCTGCTCAAGTATTGGAAGACTCTACAGAGAGATCTTGACAGACTGGCTTGATGAGCTAAGGACAAGCACATGGGGTTCAACAAGGTGGAATGTCAGGTCCTTTCCTTGGATGACAACAACCCCATGCAGCACTACACACTTGGGGAAGAGTTCTTTAAAACTGTGCATCAGAAAAAGACTTGGGGCTTATGGGTGTGTCTGGGTGTCAAGAAGGCAAATGGCATCTTGGCCTTTATCAAGAACAGTGTGGCCAGCAGGACCAGGGAAATGATCATTCTGTTGTACTTGGCACTGGTGAGGCCACACCTCAAATCTTGTGCTCAGTTTTGGGGCCCTCACCACCTCACCACCAAAAGAACATTGAGATGTTAGAGTTCTTCTAGAAAGGGCAACAGATCTGGTAAAGGGTCTAGAAAGCATGACAAACAGCTGAGGGAACTGGGGTTGTTCTACATGGAGGAGACTCAGAGAGGACATCATTCTGTTGTGTCTCAAGTGAAAGGATGAGAGGAAATGACATTCAGCTGTATCAGGGAAGGTACAGATTAGATATCAGAAAAAATATCTTCTGTGAATGACTAGTTAGGCATTGGAATAAAGTTGCCCAGGAAGGTTGTAGAGTCACTGTCTCTGGAAGTGCCAAAGAAGCATCTGGATGTGGCATTTGGGGATATGATTTAGGAGTGGTTACAGTGTGGCTGGGTTGATGGTTTGACTTGACGGTCTTGGAGGTCTATTCCAACCTTGATGATTCTGTGATTCTGTATTATCTCTTAGAGGTATAATACAGAAGGACACAAGCGATCCAGGAGATTCCCGGAAAACACTGATGATAACTTCCTTCTTCAAGTAACAGAGAAGTCAATGAGGACAGGTGCTATGATGCACCTTGTTCTCACCAAAAAAGAGAGCCTGGTGAGGAATGAGAAATTCAAGGGCAGCCATGTCTGCAGTGGTCATGAAATGGTGGTTTTAGGGTAGTAAGTAGAGCACACAGCAAGGTAACTACCCTGGAATTCAGGATAGCAGTTTTTGTTTTTCCCTTTGCAAGCAATTTGAGTAATACCAAAGGAATCTCAATATTGTATGGATTTTATCCTTCACAGACTTATGGATATTAACTGAAGTTAATGATTTCACTCTAATGATGTTATTTGCTCCCTGGAGGTTAACTCATAACCATGTACTCTGATTTCACTGATTTCTATTGAATTACTTTGTAGCAGTGAAAGCAGAGTCAAAGCTAGATATTGTCATACCTATTGAGCATATCTAGCAAATTATTATTTTTTGTAGCTTGAATATTCAGAATGTTGGACTCAGAATGCTAAAATGGAATGTCTATCCCATTCTCATGGAGCTTTAAAGAAAGTTATGGTTATTAAAATAATGTCTGTTCTGTTTTTAGCTGTGTCATTTTATGCTACTGGATTTTCTAGGTGATTAGATTTTCGTTTGATGTTAAAAGTACAATGCAAGGGTATTTGTCTCTCTAGACTTTTAGTAGAATTCCATGGCATGTTTATTTAGAAGGCTTCTGGTAGGTCCTGCGATAGCAAGTACATTATGGTTTTTTACCCACAGACCTCTTTCACCTTTTCCTTTTCCCTTGGATTATGAATTAATAATCCATGCATTCATATTTTCCACTTGTCAAACTCAGGCAACAGTGAAAATAAGCAGCACAAATTGGCAGATAATGCACCTTATTTCCATGTAGAAGCAGGTGCATTTTCTTCAGCATAAGTGGCAAGATGACGCTGATCCACTTTGACAGGCAGGCAGATCTAAAATTACTCAGCACACTTTGCCACTGGTTTGGGGAAAGTCTCCCATGAGCTTGTTCTGCAATTCTTTAGTCCCCAGAGTGTTAATTAAAATTTACTGGATAATATTTGCAAGGCTCAATGGTTATAGCAATTATCAGTTACTAAATGTTAGTGGCAGAGATGACACCTGATGATTGGATGCTTTATTCAAGATATTCAAGAGATTTTCTCCTCACCTTCTTTTTTTTTAAAACCTTCTCTTTAGTTCTTGAAATAGCTGGATCAGCTAAGTGTCTCAATCAGCTTTTAGACTAAAAGTTACTCAGATAGAAGTTTAATTATCCATTTGTCCTTGAGTTTCTTTTCAGGTGCTAGTAAAATTTTTACAAAAGAGGAACAGAGTTGTTATAAAAGCCTTTAGAAATGCAGGGGTCAGCTCAGGACAGTGAAAGGAATTACCTTCTAAATATACTTACTGCTCAGTTCAAATTTGTTCAACAAAATTTTAGACTGGAGACTTGCTAATCACATATGCAATAAACAACAGCCTCCTTCAAATTGCTGAAGTCCAATTATCAATAAAATTTATTGTCTAGATGTTTACCAGTGACTTCTTTCTCTCTCCCCTTAAAGTTTCATCAACATATTGAAACCCAATCACTCTAAAAGAAATATTTTTCCTATTTTTTTTTACTAACAGAAGAAAGTTTGCTTATAGTTTGATTCATTTTTATTTAGATACTTAATACTTTAGCTACTTTTCCTCCAAATATTTAATATTTCTGTTCAGATTCTTGAAATTGTGCAGCATTCCTGCTCACTAAGGTCCTGCTCTTCTCAGTCTCTCTAATGTAATGAGATCATGTCCTTTTTTGTTCTCAAGACTGGCCAACTCCATGAATGAGGGTAGACTGAACTGGCTAAGTGTTTGCAAGCTCTGTAGACAGTTTTCAACTATAGTCATATTGCCTCTACCTCATGCCCCTCTGCAATAATCACAGAAGAGGCACAAAGTTAGAAGGCTTTGTCTCTGACTAGGCACTTCCATAACCTACCCAAAGGCCAGAAAATTCACTGCAATATTTGTCAGAGATATGCAACCCAAAAAAAGTCAGCACCTGAAAGAGAGTGGGAAAAGAACAACAGAAACTGCAAACCTATGAACCCCTGCCAGTTGTTACATCCCAGGATATCGTTTTCCTCATTTAAGTAAAAAGATTTCTTCTGGGGAAAAGGAAAAGGAAGAGGAAGAGGAAGAGGAAGAGGAAGAGGAAGAGGAAGAGGAAGAGGAAGAGGAAGAGGAAGAGGNGAAAAAAGAAAAGAAAAGAAGAAAAGCATGGAAAGAACAGGGTGGAGAGAGAGAAAAAATTGACATCACAGGTGTAAAATGTGTTTACACAAAAATATGGGGAAAAAAGATAATAGATATAAAGATCTGAAGAGAGAGATGAAGAACCAACACTATTCTTTTGTGGTAAAAACAGCCAGCAGTGTGCTAGGCTGTATAAGAAGTGTTACCTGAAGGTTGAGGTATGTGATCCTCCACTGCTCCTCAGCATTGGTGAGGCCATCATTGGTGTACTGCACCCACTTCTGGACTCTCCAATACTAGAGACTGGTCAATATACTTGGAGAGCATCTAGACAGGAACTAAGATGATGAAGGGACTACAGCAATAAACATAGGAGGAACTTCAAAAACAACTTAGGTTGTTGAGCCTGGAAGAGACTCAGGGGAAAATTCATCAAGGTTCCTGGATACCTGAAGGGAGGGTGTAAAGATGACAGACCCAGTATGTGGTAAGTGGTGCCCAGTAACAGAGTGAAAACAATAGGCACAGGCTGAAACATGACAGGTTCCTCCTCAGCACAAGGAGATATCCTTTTACGTGGTGGATGATTGAGCCTAGCAAAAGGTTGCCCTGAAAGAGCTGGTGGACTCTGTCCAGCCATCTGAACAAGGTCTTGGATAACCTGGTCTATGTGAACATACTTGAGCAGGGACATGGTTACCTCTGGATGTCCCTTCTAACTGCAACATTTCTATCATGTCCAGTGGCAAGAGGCAGGAGGTTCTTCCCTGAGAAGAGCCTTTGGAGAAGCTGAACCATTGTGTTCCCTCCTCTGGCTTGTGGAAGCCCACACTGCTAGGCTGCCTGTTTCTGAGAATTTGTGTTTAAGGCACCAACCCCTCACAGGACCCTGAGGTTCAAGCCCACTCACAAGGCCACATGAAGGCAGCACCCGTGCCCAGTGTAGGGGATGTTTCCGATGCTGTGTGGCAGTGAGCTGCCCAGGACTGTGAACTGCATACCATGTAAGTATGTAAGAGAGCAACTGTTAGGAATACAGAGGTTGCTCTTCTGCCTGCCTGCCACTAGTGTGTATATGCATATATATATATGTATATGTGCATGTGTGTGTACATGTGTGTGTATGTGTATGTGTGTGTGTATATGTAAATATATGCACACTAATGTGAGAGCACAGTGCTCAACTTGTCCTTGGTGATTCTCAAATGCTGTCTGGACATGGTTCTGGGAAACCTTCTCTATAGTGTTGGACCTGATAACCTTCAGACATCCCTCCTAACCTGTGATTCTGTAGTCTGAAACTCAGGGAGTGGAATAACAGTTTTTGTTCCTTGCCTAAAATGTCAACCAAGCTTTTGTACAGAGATACCATTACAGATATTTTTCATTTTCCTCTTATATCATAAATACTTGGCTAATATTTTCCACAAACCTTTTGACTTCATCCTATCCTAAATACTAGAGACTTCTAAAATATTATCATCTGTTTGGATAGAACAATGAGATATCATTCTGAAAAATATGCCAACATGACCCAGTTGTGCTGTTTATTTCTGATTTTTTTTTTTTTGTTAGATATGCCTTGTTACTTTTTTAAACATGGCTTGAAATAGTCATAGGCATTCTGGAGGATTTGCAGGAAACATTAGTCCTGTCGAGTTTTTGACACTGATGGTACTTGGCAGTACTGTAACTAGGTTCCAAAAATATTGACAAGATGGTTGAACTGGTGTCTGGATAGCTCTTCAAACTGAATTTAGACCATTCTGCAAAGTGTGTTGAGTGGGCGTTTTACCTAAAAGCATATTTCTTTTTTGCTGTATGAATGGTTTCTGACTGTGTGTATAGTTGCCAAAATAAAATCCTCTGGAAAGACCATTCTTCCTATGCAGAAGAACAGTTAACATTTGGTTGGCAAAATGAAGTGAAGGGTTTACTAATGCCAGGAAAGAGTGTTGAGTGAAATACAGGAAATTTTACAGTATATCCACTTCTCTGGCAATACACAGATCTTGTCATTGGTTTTTGGTCTAGCTTAGAGGTTTTTTTGGGTGTGTTTTCTTGTTTGCTGAATTACTTAGATGGGGCTTTTCTTAGAGATTTTTTAAATTGTTGGGCCTTGATCTGTGACAGTTCACTGCCTTCCAAGGAAGCATTTCATTCATCTTTTATTGATCTTCACCATTTTAAATACCAGTACCAATACTCAATACCAAACACTTTTTGAAAGGAAGAAGTTTGTGGATAATCAGCTCTGTGATTACAACACAGAGCATTTATGCAAACATTCCTTTCTTTTCCCTTTTTTAAACTTGCTTTTACAAAGACACTGTTATAATTTAAAAGCCCTCCATTATTAATCTTTTCCATAATAAGTTTGGGCTTTGAAATTGATTAAAAATATGTTCATATATTTCATATGTTTTAAAATAACAACACATTACTCATTTCTGAAAACTTGAAGGAAAAGAACCAGTGCATAGATGTCCTGTTAATACTAGAAATAACTTTTTTTTTATCAACCTATATATGCCATGAAGTCAGTAGAGCTTCACTTACCAAGTGGCTTCTGAAATTATATAACTCAAGCCACCACATGTTTTATTCTGCAGCCCATGTGAGATTAAGGTCATCATTTCCCATTTAGGAAATCTGGCTTTGCATTCCAATAAACTGGAATACATAACAGATTTGTAGGTTTGGGGTGCAGCTAGTCCAAGGAGCAAGAAAAAGATGTTTATACATCTTTTCCTCACTATTCTTCCAGAATGTTGATAGTATTGCCAGTATTGCAGTAATGCCTGCTATTCTGTTTTGTGAAAAGGCAGTAGCTAGTAAAGTCTTCCACAACCACTCAAACCTTTTCTGACTTCTCTACATTAAGCTACACTGCAAAGAAAACTTACTTTTATCCAGAAAAAAAAATTAGCTCTTATAATTATTCCACATTTAAAGATTTCTCCAGAGAAAACATTTGTTCTTCACTTTGTGTGGGTTTCCTGAAACAATTTTTTTCAGTCAATATTCTCCATAAAAAGGTTTTAACTATTAACCTCTATCAACAATTCTAAAAGCAACAATAAATTAATGTAAATGTTGCCTCCTGACATGGGCAAAATATGACACCAGCTAAAAAATCACAGACTAATATCTAGACTAATAGCCCAGGATATCAAGTCACATCAGCAGTCATTACTGAAGCCTAGGCTCTGGCTGGATAAAAATATTTCTTCAGCTCTTCAGCTGCACAAAAGAAGATTTTAGCAGTACTTAAATATCTAGATGCATCCACTTTTTGGTTTCACTTAAATATTCCTCTCTTTGTGTTGAAGGATAAGCAATTTCCAAAAGAAAGTACTGTTACTAAAAGTACATTCTTCATAATGTGCGGACAAATCAGGTCAGACAATTCCAACATTCTTCACTTCTGAGAATTACAGATTTTAGGAGACATGTTGCCATTTCTCACATTCTGGCTCTAGATATGAAACATATCAAAACTACACCAAAGAGACTGCAATTTATATTCATGATATAGGACTACTTATATTTTTCACTCATGAGTGGTGTAGTCATATGTAATGGCTAATGAGAGAACCCCTACTGAGAGCAGATAAATTTCAAACCTTCTGAATAATTATGAGACATTTTATTTTATTTATAAACCTCCTTCATTTGAAACTGTCCCTTGATTTTTAAAGCTGTCTTAGTTTTGTAAGCACGAATAATGGTGTCAACCAATGCAAAGATTGATGAACTGTCTGTGTAGGGGCTTCTCTTCCTGGTACTGAATGCCAGAGAAACACAGTGAAAAGTTAAAAACAGAACTGTAGGGAAAAGTGAGGACAGAGAGGGATGAAAGATGACTTAGAAGGAATGAGGGAGGTAACATCTGTACTGCACTTTACTGATGATAATCTTTGCACAGTTTATGACACAGAGGCAGTGGGAAGAGTGAGGTAATCATTTTACTTGCCTGTCAACTGCACAGAGTATTTCAAATTGCAGGATGAAATTCTGGCTTCATTGAAGTGAGAGACAAAGCTCCTGTTGATTTAAATGAAGGCCAGGATTTCTATGGATTCCCAGAGAGGGGCAGACGGGCAGAGTGACAGCTGTGCCATCTACATGACTGCGTCAGTCTTCATCAGGATCTTAAAAGCTTTTCTTCCGCTCAGTTTCCAGAAACCTATGAGACATTAGATAACACAGATCCTTTCTCAAACAAGCTAAATTTAAAAAGTACAATCTTAGAGAATCTGACCCTAGTTTGGAAAATTTGTGCACAATAAAAGGCATCCTTACAAACTAATGCATAGTTCTTTGCATACTTTAAATAATATTTTGGATTTTTTTCCTTTTCCCTTGCCTTTAGCTTTAATCTATACAAAAATGGCCTCAGAGCATGTAACGGAAAATTTTCTTTAGTTATAGTTGTCAAACTAGAGATAGACCTCCTATCATGACTGCAAGAAATTTACATCTCAGAGACAAAAAGAATGTGGCAAAATGTCTGAGGATGTAGAGGTATGAATTTCACTGAACAAGCTTTTCTTCTGATTGACAAGTAATACATGGACATACAGGGTGAGGAGGATAGACCTGATAGGCTGAAGTGCAACACAGTTAGAGAAGCGAACTTTTTTGCAGGGGTTTTTAATAAATGGGGGATCATGGTAAGGGAAAAATTACATTCAAAAGAGGAAAATGCCTAATCCATGGTATCGGATGTGCAGTAAGAAAGGGAATCTGAAAGAACAAGAGGAGCAAGCTATGAAACCAGAAAAACAAAAACCTGTAGTCTTCCTAAAAGCCCCTATTGTATTGCAGGGGGATGTTTACTCACAACTTAAATACTAAACTGGTAATAACAGAGAGGAGTGATCATTCAGTACACTAACTGAGTCACCCAATGAGAATGTCTGATAAAAAGCTGCTGGTATGCTTTCCTTATCACCTTCAAAATGTGAAAAGCTCCCTATTTAGTGACATTGACAGCCTACCCTGTACACACCTCTTGTAGACACTACTATGAAGTAGTGAGGACAGATGGCATGGCAAGAAAATAATTTCAAGTGGATTATAATGTTTTTTGTTCATATACTGTTCATATACTATGCACACAATATATACTATGCACACAATATCTGTACATGTATTTGTATATGTGTATATAAAAGATTCTATAACTACTTAAGTCAGAAGTGACTTCAGTGTGTCCACAATATATAGACATACTAACACACACCTCTGTACACACATACACACACCATACACACACATACCAGGGTATCTTGAGCATATGGCAGCTATGTTAAAAGTTGTTTTGATTGAAGTGCATCAAAAAATGTGGAAGAAGTTGATAATGCCCAATTTTGCTCAGTAGAGAAAATAAAAATTGGATAAAATCTGGGGTTAAATATTACTTAGTCTAAATAAATTAATTAGTCATAAATGAATCAACAAAAAAGAAAAAACAGATCAAGATACCTATGGGCTCCTATTTATGACTTGAGAAGTTAGTAGAAATATATGGGTGAGACATTGGAAGTTTAAGTGAATCAAAAACCTGTAAACAGATGATCTAAGATTCTGCATGATAAAAAATATGCCATGATATAATTACACACATTTACATTTCATAATCTGTAGAAAATGGAAAAAGCCTTCTGAAGAATCAATCTGAATAACAACAAATTATTTTCATGATTTCAGACCACTATTGTAACCTGACTTTTCTTGCTTTCTAGACTTACCTTCTGTGGAATTGGGATGTGATTTGTAACATCTTAAACTCAGACACTCCTTATTTATACCCACGGACAACACTCTTTGCCTCGGATGCTTGTGCTGCATGTATGACCATTCTGATTTTTGGGGATAGGAGATATTTGCTTAAGGGAAGAAAGCCTTTTAAATGGAATGAATATACACAAACTATTCTAATAGATAGAAACTATTAGATAGTCATCTAATATGCAAGGTTACAATATTCTTCTTTTGTGCCAAGTATTTATTCGCTCTCATCAGCAGTGCCATATAATGACTGCTTAATTGTTATTCTGATTTAACCTCAGTTAATCCCTCAACTAAGACCCAGGCAGCCCTTCCCTCACCCCCTACCCAGCAGGATGGAGGAGAAATCAGTGTGTTGAAAAAAACTGCAACTTTAGTAAGTAAAGCAAAAGCTGTGCACACAACCAAAGCAAAACATGACATTTAGTCAGTGCTTCCAATGGGCAGACAGGCAATCAGCCATCCTCAGGAAAGCAGGGCTCCATCACGCACAACAGTTACCTTGCTCTGAACATGAGTTCGGTCCCTGGTGTGCAGCCCCAAATCACACACAGAGCAGAGGAATTTCTGGGTTTCTGTTCTAGTTGGGACAAAATAGAGAGGTAGGTGGGGACCAACAAAAGGCTGGCTCACCGATCGTCAAAACTTTATATTTCTATATTTTAACAAACAAATATATCAGCATTAATTGAATACAAATTAAAGGACTTTTTTATTAATTAGTACTCAAATCTCTATTTACTAGTTATATTTCTTGCTTCTTATCTTAATTAGCCCACATGTGCAATCCTTTTCTCCATTTGAGGTTTCGACCATTTTTAGTAGGTGGTCAATCAGTCAATGGTCGCAATCACCCACTGTCAGCTACTGCTCTGTTTGCTGGATTTCACTCCTGGTGGCTTTTTGCCCAGACAACTCATTCATATTTGTATTGTCTTGTCCTTTCCTTAAAGAAAAAGATTAGCCAAGCATGCAATGTTCACCACACAGTTTTTTAATCATAACTATCTGGTTATAGCTACTGATTAACAACCAAAAATTTGCAAAGTTAGATTTAAATCTTGAAATTCTCAGATCTTGAGGAGCTCCATATCAGTTACTTAGGAAAACACACTACATCATCTGAACATCTCCACCTGCTTACTTCTTCCCCTAAGCTGAACATGAAGCCATATGGTCTGGATGGCCTTTGGTTCCCTAGTATCATCTCTCCCAACTGTATCCCCTCCCGACTATTCATGTACCCCCAGCCCACTCGCTGGTGGCGTGGGGTAAGGATCAGAAAAGTCCTTTACATTGTGTAAGCCCTACTCAGCAATAACAAAAATATCCCTGAGTTATTAGTGCTTTTTCAAGCACAAGTCCAGAACACAGTTCCATACTAAGGACTTTGGAGAAAATTGTCTACCCCAGCCAAAATCAGAGCAAGTGGCTTTTTATCACCACGACATTTCTCTCCCTATTTTTTTCTCTTCATGTGAGTCAGTTAATTTGATTGCAGAGACATCAGTTTGGTTTGCAAAGAAAAAGCTCCAAGATTTTGCTATAAATGTTTTGGGTAAACTACTAATTAATGTCACCTGAGATAGTTTTCTCAAAAGTCAAGAGATATTTCAATTTTCATAAATTCAAAGAAGGCATAGAATTTTTCATTTTGATTCTCAAAAAAGACAATACCTGCTCTAAAAATTGGCACCTTGGACTTTTTTTCTGCCATTCCTCTAGTCTTTAAATCAGATTTAAATTAAAATGCACAGTTGAAGACCTCAACTCATGTGAATGGAAGACAAAGCAAAGATATGAGAACATCAAGAAGGAGCACCTCACTACTCAAGAAGGAGCACCTCTCTACTCCTGCTGTGCAGTTTGAATATTTGATGTTCCATTTCTCTCATATATAATTATTATCTGCTCTTGATTTAATAATGGCAAAACAGGAGATTTTTTTTTTTTATATCAGCATGTGTTGCTTCATTTCTATACCAAAAATATGTGAATGTAGGTGGTAGAGGATTTCAGTCAATTTTCATGTTGTTAACACAGATGTTATAGTTATACTGGTTTATTTCTTTATGGAATAAAGATTCCATATCTGAAGTTTTTGATATCTAGTACAGTGAACAACACTCTCTCTTTATCTATTATTAATTATGCCAACTTGGTATTTGCCTAATATTGGGTTCAAAGAGGAACAATTTCCATTATTATTCAATATAATTAAAATATATATTTGCCCTTGCAATAAAATAATTTTTGGATTGCAAGGGCAAACATCACAAATGGCAAATAACTATTCACTTAAGAATAATTGCACCACCTGGATTTGGTACCTTTTGCAGGTGCACTGTGGTAGAGTTAATATA
>VWYO01023545.1:39418-42518 GCA_013400275.1 Rhadina sibilatrix
AATGCATTTGGGGTCACAGCTTAGTGTCAGTCATGATTCATCTTGTAAAGCTTTATCAGTTTACACTTGGAACAACAAAACCGTGCACCTGATCACAGTGACACACTAAGCTTAGTGACACCTTTCTGTCAGGTCTTTTTAAAAGAGGTGAACAAATTAAAAGTTTTGCCCTATCCTCTTCTTTTCTCAGTTTGAAGTTCTTTTGGTCACTGTCAGAAATTATTTCTGCACTTTGTTTGCGCTGCAGTTTGGGGACATTTTTCAATGCCGTTGATGGGGTCTTAATCTTTTAACAGAAAATTTGCCTCTAATGACATAACTAAACACAGAGATATATTTCATCTTCTTAATAGTTCAATGAAAGTTGAGGCTTCTTTTTTTCTTTACTTTTTGTCTTTACTTTTTGTCTTTATTTTTTTTGTGGAAGCATTTGTGTGAAGAAGTAATAAAGCAAAACAACAGCATTAAAAGCTATACAGTTTGTGGGAGAGATGAAACAAAGCTTACAGCTACATTAGACAAAAAAATATAATCTGTAAAAATATCAAAGTTTTTTGATAAAATGTGTTCATCACAAAAGTGACTACCTTCAGTAAAATACTACTGTGCTTCAAAATCAGGGTAATATAATCATCTTTAATGTAATCACCTATTGCTTATGTCTCATTTCAGTCTCTCAGCCTATTCTGATGTTTTCCCATGTTTAAATTTCATCTCTGTTTAGCCAAAGTGTTTAGCTTATTATTTATTTTTCCTGTACCTATAAAATAGTTCACATCTGCTAAAAATTTTGGGTCTATTTTGGGGAAGTTTATAATTAATCAATTAATAATTGTATCAACTGCAAAAAACAGCCACACTAAGGAAATTGAGTCTTTAAAAGGAAAGGATTAGGCGAGCTTACTATTCACCTCACAGAGGTGTCATCACCATAATTCTACAGGAAATGTAGAAATGAATGGATAAAAATATTTTTATGTAAAAAGTATTAACAGCCAATGTGCAGTCATAATTTTGAACAAGTAATTTGTTTTATAGGTAAACAAATAGATACAGCAAGCTCTCAGAGCAATTAGGTATAGTGTGTAAAACTATTTCATGCACAATATTGTGAAAAATACCCTTATTTCTTTAAGTTATGCTAATCTATCATAACAGTATCTGTGTGATTCAGTTGGGAAACTTATTCTTCTTGTTACAGTCATCCTGTATCCATGACACTTCAGCTTTAGTTCTGGTTAGTTAGTCTTTTCATTAAAATATTTAGTAAGTAAACTGGTTTTAAATTATGAGAAAAAAAAGCACTGACAATAATGTTTCTGATACAGAAACATAAATTGTAAAGAAATCAAAATTAAATAAGACATCCAAATTTGAACTCTCAACCCTAGATATGCAACACTTCTTTTCCTTTAGGCTTAATAGACTACTAAACCTCTACAAAGACCTAAAAATATAAAGGTATTGTGTTGCCCCACCAGAGGGAGCCCATAATATTTCATGAATGGAAAAGGAACACAGTGACAAATGCATAGAAAAAAAAATTAATGAACTTTATAGGTACAGTAAATAAATATATACGTGTGTATATTTACACATTTTCTATGTATTGCATAGCTTGCCTTAGATCCTAGTACTGAAGCCAGACCATCAGGAATAGGAGTTTGACAGGAAGTGCATTTCCATGAAACAACACCAGGGACAGGTGTGAACAACTAATCTTTAGAATCACAGAAACATAGAATATTCTGAGTTGGAAGGGATGCACAAGGATCACAGAAGCTCAGCTTCTGGACTTGCACAGAAGCACCCCAGGAAACACACGATATGCATTCATCTTTAGAGGAAGACTAGAGAGCAGTGTTATGTTGAACAGAATAAACTGTTGACTTCTATTTAATATCAATGTAGACTATGAATATCATATTGTACATATTAGAACTTACTGAAAGAAAAAAGGAGCTGATTTTGAATTAGACCTTTCCATAATGGTGCTAAGGTCTCAGCTAAATTTCAGATTAGTTTGTTTTCTGAAAATGTGCTACATTAATTGTGTATCTGTCACTCACTTTTTCTTTCACATGAAAGACAGACTGTCAATCTACTATAATAAAGCAGGAAAAACTAGAACTGAGACTTGTATGTGTATCTAGTGGAGTATCTAGTGGGCAGCATCTAGTGGATATTTGTCCTCCTTACAGAAAAGGTGAAAGCAAGAGTTTCAGTTATTTTTTACCAGCCCTGTAATATGGCAACCAAAGGTGTGAGTCAGTAGGACAGCCAAGAAATGCTGATTGTGATACAGTAATGAATACTGACTGAGAAATCTTATTCTAATCAGTTGCTTCTAATAATGACACTGTCATAACCTATCCTCCCTCCCAAAACATTTTCTTGTCCTTGTCTAATATTTTCCTTACAAATACTTTTGTATGCAGAGTAGGCCAAGCAGAATTTACTCCTATAAACTGGGACTAGTTTTGGATTTCTGCTTTTAGACATGTAGAGTAAAAAACTCTGCAATTAGTGTGACTTAACTATTTCCAAGTACAAAATTAATTTTTATGTAATAAGAAAGTGACATCAAAATCTTCTAGGCCTTTGGTGATTTCTCAAACAGAAATTCCAACAGTTTTCAACACACAGCAATTTTTTATGAACAGACCATCAGCACTTTGTAAAACTGACACTACTGAGTTTTCTAAAAAATATAGATTAAACATTGTATTAACTAAAGGATGTGAAAGGATCTGATCACTGTGAAACACGATCTTCTTCTTTTCAAATAATTAGATATTACTATCAAATAAACATTCAGGAGATGTATTTTACGATATTTCATCGCAAGATTTAAATAATACTTATTCAAAAATTATTCTCATTATCACAAAAATCTGGTTTGTTATGCTAACAAATTTTAGGCTTCTCATGAAGTTTTGCACTACTTCCAGGCTGCATTAGATATTGTGCTAGTCATCAAACCTAGTATTAAACAAAGATGAAACAGGTGTGTCTTTCAACCTGTAAAACCTCCAAATCCAGACCCACTTACAAAGTCTCCCTATAGCTGTACTCAACTCCAACCTGTTCATCATTAAAT
>VWYO01023546.1:0-87951 GCA_013400275.1 Rhadina sibilatrix
TGCCACATATCGACTGTGACATCCCCTACAGTTTTATCAAAACCTTGCTAATTTGATGATTAAAAAGAAAGACTGATCAGAAAGGAGAACCTAATCCCATTGTTAGAGGAAGCTGTGGACCCAGGTATGTCAAAAGTGATATTTTGAACATTCAAAGATTTTAGAATCGAACTCTGTGGTTTGGGTTTATTTCTGGACCTTTGGCCTCTACTGAATACCACAACCCCCTAATTTAGGCACTTAGTCTCTGGGGTGTGCTACTTTTGTGGCAGGGACACTGCATGGGCAGCATCCTGAGCAGGAAGTAGTGAGGAAAGGAAGGGGAAATGATGGAAGAAAGAGATGTTTTCAGATCACACCTTTTTAGAGAGGTAGGTGAATGCTGTTTTGAGATGGACCTTCTCATTTCAGCCTGCTCCCTTGAGGTTTACACTGATTTTTTCTTTCTTATTGGAGGGTACTTCTGTGCCTGTCCCTGTGGCATGTCAGGGATGGATCATTTAGATGGAAAGTGGGTAGGCCAGAGTGCTGAACTCTCCTCCCTGGAGAAAAGTCTGACTGACACGTCCCATCTGTTGGAAGGATGTTCTGTACCCCTGTGGTTGCAAAGTGGCTCCTTCAACTCCTCTATTTTGGAGAGGAAAGAAGGCTGAGGAATTTCAGGCCTGCCACCTTCCTTTGATGGCAATGCTGTTTTCTGACTGAAGGCATTGTCCCTGCAGTGGCAACCAGTGAGATGTCAGGGCACTGATGCACTTGGCTCCTGTGGAGGAGTTCCAGGCTTCTTTTGAGACTACCACTTATAAAAGAATTCAGGATATTTTGGAGGAGGACTCCTGGGTGACAGAAAAATGTCAGAGCTCTGTTGGTATGTTACTGAATGCTGACTCATGGTCCAAGGACTACTACCAAATGGCAAATAGGTCATGAAACTCAGGCCTCTCACCTTAGAACCGCGTGAGATATACACTGGGATATTTTTTTTTCCTGTTGTGTTTCTGAGGGGCATCAGCAACAGTGTATTTTCCTCTGGAGCTCAAAAACTCTGTATGGCAACCACGTGCTGGTGTCCAATATTTCCCAAATTCAGCTTCTCACAGTACACATGGGAAAGAGAACCACCACCAAAATGCCAGAGATAGTTCCAGAGGTTGGTTCAACTTAGGACATTTTTTAGGAGTGCAGAAGTGTGCTCTCCTTTCATAAAATTACTCTTGTGATGGGATAAATTGCTATCTGTTGGAAGCATTATTTTAAATGAAGCCACAACCTCTGTTCTAGAACTCCTCTACAGCTGACCCAGAGGGAGATGTTATGCCTTCCCTTGTCCACATGTGCATCCCAATGATTTTGGCACCTGAATTCTACAAAACCATTTTTTAGAGTCTCTGCTATCAGGAACACTTAATGTGAATGGTTGAGCCTATCAACCTCGTTGCATCAAAGTTAGAGTGGTCAGGATAGATGGTAGGTCTTTCCTAGCCTGGCTCATCCAGCTGCGCTCACTTTGTCACCTTGCATAGTGCTTTTCTGTGCCCACCAACCTAAATACTCCCATGGACCCAAACAGATGCTCATGGTCTAAAATGCACAAGCTGCCTCTGGGGGGTACTGTCTTTTCCAAAAGTCACGCTGCAGGTTGGTTACAACAGCCCTTCTACTGCAAGTGAAAATAAACCCATTTTCATACCCAGCCACATACAAGAAGAAAATTACTTTTTCAGTCTGAAGTGAAGCTATTTTTGATAACGAGTGGGGTACCACAGTATAAAGATAATTGGCACGTTAGAAATACCCAGTTCTCTAGTCCTATTTATATATTTAGTAACAAAGTTAAATTAATGTGCACAACGTAATGTGATTTTTTTTTTTTTCCAGTTCCTTATGTCCTCTTGATCTGTGCTTAGCAAAACTTTAGGTGATCGTGTGAGTTACGGAAATCCTGTGTGCTGGAGGATATGTGAATATGTTAAACAAATTGATTTTGCTGGTAGAGACTTTTTTGTTTGATGAGGAAGCAGTGGTTGACTAGAGGAAATAGCAAAGTTGAAAGGAAAACCAAAAAGGCACATTCTGGAAGCTTGCTTCTGTGACTGTTTTTTCAATCATTTCCTTCTCCAAGTTCTCTTCCAACCAACCAGCTCTACCCAAGTGCAAGTAAATGTTTTTATTTCAGAGGTCACAGGCTTATGTAAGCAGTTAGATGACAAGTGGTAATGGGAGTGGTGGAGCATGATGGCTTTTTCACCCAGTGCACCAAGACCTGCAAGAGGGGCTCATCGGCTGTGGGTGTTCAGAGGCAGCATGGAATTTGGGGGGCCTGTTAACACAGGTGATGGAGAGGCTTTCTTTATAGAGATTGGAGGGAGTTTGGACAAAAGCAGAAGCTCAGCGGTTTACCATTCGGAGGAATGGGATTAGAGAAACAGTGCCTCTACATACCTGCCCTCAGAGGAAAGTTAACAAGTGTAGAATCCTCAAGTTGTCTTTAGTTTGACTGGTGTGAGTGCAGTCCTGCTGCAAGGCAAGCAGGATGTGAAAATCCAGCCCAAAAGGCCACAGACCTTGAGCTAACGTTGGGGTCCTGAGTAGTTTGTCAGGCCAAACTTAAAAATATCTTTGCAGGCAAGTTGAAAACTTCACTCAGAATTTGAGTTATTGGCAAGATTTGTGTTATACTGAGAGTTAACTCTGCAGGAATAACTGGTCCTGAGTCATGCTAGTTCTTGAGTAGCCTCTGCACAGTGCTTGCCTGCTTTGGGGACAAAAACAATTTTCTTATTGTCACTGGTGCTTGTTAGAGCTGCAGGAGCTGGGTAGGTGGGGGAAGAGAGAGAGTAAATGCAATTGTTCCTTGTAATTTTGACAGTCTTGTTTTCTGACTCTCAGGTAATGCTGTTATGCAAAGCTCAGCAAAGATGTCTGGTGATAATGCTCCTGTAGGTGAGAACAGAGATCATTATTACCAATGGTCTTGGACATCAATATCATATCCCCATGGCCAGGCAGGGTTCCCATAGACTGTGAGTACTCTAATCTTGCTGTGCAAGACTTTGGAGAAACGATCCAAATCCAGTCCTTATAAACGCTTTATTTTTCCTTTACTTTGCAGAAGAGAATTGCATTTCAAAAGGGGAAAGCAGTTGTAACATTGCAGAAAAATTTGGAATGTGAATTTAATAATCCTTCTGTTTAGAAGGAGTGTCTGGCAGAAAAAAAGTTGGGGGAGTTTTAAAAATTTCACTGAGAGCCATAGTTAAGAATGGAAATTGGATAAAGACAATACAAATTCTTTACAAAAGACTAATACTGCATCTGGATAGCAAGACTTGTTTTAGTGCCAGGCCCAAACTTTCAGCCTGTTGTAAATTTAGCCCGATTCTCGGAAATGCTAAGTGCTTGTGCTTTTCACTGCTGATTTTTCAGGAGCTTGAATGTTTTGCTTGTTAAGGGTCACTTTTGCTAAGTGAAATGTAGAATTTTGACACTAAGAAGAGTGTCACCTTCTTGGAAAAGCAATATTTCGTGGGTAGGATTGGTTCGTGTTTGCCTCTATGTGCAGAACCTAATTTTGCTTGCATCATTCCAGAGTAGGTGCCAACATTGCCAAGTTGACATGAAACCAAATTCAAATCCAGTAGTGGGAAAGTGAGAGAAATCCGTGAGCACTGAACATCATGGTTGGAGGAGTGTGTGTGGCTGTGGGGCAGGACCCACACACAGAAGCAGGTGCCCTCAGCCAAGATGAAAGTGTCTCCTCAGATCAGCTGAGGTGTGGATGGTCAGGGCGCCCAACCTGCCAATTATTCTGGATGTCAGAGGTGTGGCATGCATGGCGTTTTTGTTTGTGTTGAAGAGTTCCTGAGGTCATCAGTAAGCTGGTAGTGCACACACAGGTGGTAGAGCCAATTTGATAGTTGTTTGTCTCTTAAAGAATTTAGGGCAATCTAATTAAGTTAAAACTGGCCTCTGTATCATTACTGCAACTTATTGCACCTTCACTAAGGACACTTAATATTTTTCATTGCCAGATCCATGCTAGATCCGATTCAGGCCAAGCATTTCTTGGAAAACTGGTCAAAATGGTTATGTGAGCTCCAAGGGCAGGACCATGAAAAACAGCACTTCTCCCACATTAGAAATTCTTATGACCTCTCCTTTGAAATACCTGAGCATCCCCACAGTGAGATAAGAATTCAGGAGGTGGGCTTCTGTCTCTGAGGTGGGGCTGGGGAATGAAGAGAGAGTGCCCTTCCTGTCAAAATCCACCCACCCTTGTCTAGTTTTAAGCCTTTTGAATCATAGCTCATATATGCTCACTAGGGACTTATTGCTGCCTGGCAGTTAAAACTGCCAGTGCCTGTGAGGTTATATCTCCATGGAGTGAACTTCAGGCTTCCACCTTTGCTGAGGGGGCTGAGCACATGCAGTGCCCAGAACTACAAGGATCAGTGGGAGGGATGATCCCAGCTGCTCTGGGGCACGCTGGAGGTGGCTACTGGACTACGGGTGCAGAGTGGACAAATGGAGTGGAGGAGGGATCAGCCTGTTCATATGTGGAGAGGGAAGGAGCTGCAGCAGCAAAAAATACCATCCTCGGGTGGGATGCATGCACATGGCCGGGCAGCTGAGGGCTTGCACATCCAGCATGAATTCCTCCTCACTTCTTTCTTGCATCCTTGAGTTTTTAAAGTTCCTCATTCAACTTCTGGCTTTGAGGGTGTTTTTCACTTTATATACTCTTGGATCCCTTAAAGACCCACACAAAACCAGAAGCTCCATTTTACTGGGTGCTGCTAAAATACTCTCCCATGTCTCAGTGAGCTTGCAGAATAGCTAGACAAAACAAGGAAGGTGGCCATGTAGGAACTGCAACTGGAATGTGGCTGTTGCTGGCTCCTACTGGCTCCTACTGGAGTGATTAAATGGGAACAGGGCCACATAGCTCCTCCCTCCCTTGAAAAACAAAAACTGTGGGCACTTGTACAGAAAACAAACCCTGTTTCTGTTTGTCCTTGTCTTCCTGCAGTTTTCTTCTTTGAAATCAGATTTTGGGTTTTAGGTTTTTTTCAGTGTCATAATAAGTGAATATAGACATGAGGTTCAAAATGGAGTCATCTTTATTGAAAGAAGGCAGGGGCAAATGTCCTCTTTGCTTGGAAATCACCTTAGGCAGTGGTGTAAATAAAAATCAACTTCTAACTGCAGTAGAACAGAACGACTCGTTGCTAAGAAGAGCTGTTTTAAGGCTTTCATTAAATGACAGCAATGATTTATCCTGTCCTTTACCATTCTGAGGCAATTTGGAATCAAGTACAGAATCACTGGACATTAAGATTTCAGAGGAAAGTCTGGAAGAACATCCATCTTTGTCACAGTGTCTGTTAATTTTTAATCGCCTCAGGATAATTTTAAAACAGGCTGCAGGTTTCTGAAACATTCATGTCGGCAAGTCTTTTCAGTTTGCTGGTTGCTGAGGGTAAGAAAACCCTCCAGTTCACAGGACAGTCAGACCAAGGAGCTGGATGAGAAGGAAAATGCTGTTGACACCTTCTCAGACACGGTCTTCAGTGAGTAAAACCACTAAATAAATAGAATCTAAAGTTCCCAGAGGGACATGCTGGTGGAGTGTTTCAGAGACTCTCCTACAAGTTCAGCTTGGCTGGAAATATTTAATGTCCAAGAAAAAGGAAAAAAATGTTCAAAGGATTTTTTTTTTCCTCTCCTCTTGGAAATATTCAAGGAGTGTGACTCCAAGGGGAATGAAGGAAACAAATGGAAAACTTCTGGTGGCAGAAGCTGGGTTTTTGTGTTCAGCTTCGTGGCGTTTTCCGGTCTGCAGGCAACACAATATCCCATGAGCACCAAACTTGGTTTATTCCAAAATTTCAGGGAAGGTTTCAGAGCCATTTTAACTTTGGAAGATCCTCAGTGAGTAGTGCTCATTGCAGGTTGGTGTGGAAAGCTCGCTGTCAGAGGGGAGAAATAAAACCTGCGCCTGCATCCTTGCGGTCTGTCACCTTGGGCCACCTGCATGGGAGTCCCAAGGGTCTGCAGCCACTTTACCTTGCCCCCAGGACAGGGCACAGGTCCTGCCTGGATCCCCTGAGCAATATTCCCAGCTAAATATTTGCCACTGGCAAATTTCCAACATGATAAAACCCAGCCAGGTCAGCTCTGCCTCTGTTCCAGGGTGGTCAGAAAAGCTGGCACAAGTAACTGGGCTCCTGAAAAAGAAGGTGAAGTGGCAGTGACTTTGGTGGCAGGGAAATATGGGTCCAGCTTCAGCTGCAGGCTGGGTGGGAGGAGGATGATGGGGAGCTTCTCTCTCCCCAGACCTGTGAACTGCCAAAGGCTGAGCACTTCTGATCTGGCTGCAGTTTTCATCACAGCCAGGTCAAGTCACAGGCTTGCCATCACAGCCCTCCAGAGGTCTTCCACTGCTCCCTGCAGCCCTGGGAGGAATGGCCATGGGTGCCCCAGATGCACAGTGGGGTCTGCCAGGACCAGGGGGCTGCCTGTGGGCTGGGGATGTCTTGCTGCCATTGCAGGGTTTCCCTGAACTTTAGCTCAGTCCTACCCCCAATAACCACAGCTTACCACATACATGTTTTACACAATCTGATAGCAATTAAAGCTGCTAAAAATTGGTCTAAAAAGGGTACATTTGTGCTCTGAATGTTTTGGCAGGAGAGTTTTGTTAGTGACAAATGGAAAATACATAAATGGAAAAGCAATCCCCTGGCAAGACAGATCCAGTGTCTTCTGCTTTCTCTGCTCTAATTGAATAGCACCTCAGTGTAATAATTTTCATGTTGAGATTAATTAAATAAATTGTTTATAATTTATTAATTATAAAATAAATGTTAAATAAATGAAGCATTCAAGTGTAGAAGAAAGTAAGGGAAGAGAGATTGCATTCAACTTGAAAGACTGAAATTCAAGGTTCCTTGAGCCCCAAGGAAAGGATAAATCCATTAAGTTGTGAAGAAATAAGACCTGGAAAGAGTAAGATCTGGAAAGAACGTGTCTGATCCATCCTTAAACGTATGACAAAATAAAACTTAGGGGCCAGAAAGGAAACTGAAAGAAATGGCAATGTAGCAGGAGGGTGCAGCTCTCCTAGTATGGCATTTGGTGCTTGTGGTGCATCTGCAGGTGTCTCTGTTGGGATGTTTGACACACTGGTAATTCCTTCTTCCTAACTAAAAAGAAATAATTTAGTTCTAATTTACTATGATATCTTTGGAGATGGCTAGTTTTTGGGCCAGCCCCTCAGGAAAAAGAAAAATTAAGTAGTTCAGATACGCAGCAAAAATAATTAACAAGATTTTGGTTCTGTGTGTGTTTGTGTATATATATATATAATATATATTTCACTTTGCCCTGGGGCATGTAATTCTAACTACATGTCCTACCTATAATAGGACATAATACATACATTCAAACCAGAGCAGTAGAAGGAATACATAGGAGAATTATTCTGCTGGCTGATTTTGGAAATGTTTGAGCTGTCTCCATGTGGCCAGTGTGACTGTGTTCCTATGGGAACAAGCTCCTTCAAAGCAAGAGGGTTCTATAGCAAGAATACATAAATCCTGGCTAAAATCTTGGTGTTTAGCACAAAATTAAATATTCTTAAATTATGAAGCATCCTGCAATATTCTAATAAAATTCACTCATTTTCAAAACTAGTTGAAATAGTTCTTTTCTATTCTGCCAATGAGGCAAGATGGAATCAGTCACATTTAAACCATCATTAGGACTAATTAGGACATCCAAGGTAGTACAAGCTTGTTCCCACCCTCCATGCAACCACTGTGTTACCTCTCAGAGCTGCAGCCTAGTGATGCTATCACTTTTGGAAAGCACCTTACTGCAGGAGAAATCCCATTTGCTTTAATGGGACTACTGCTTGATTTAAGTACTGTTCTGTGGGAGGGAGCACATTGGAGTCTGGCTTTATGTTAATGTTTGCCTTAAATGCAGACCTCTTCTGAAAAACAAGGTCTTGTGTTGTATATTTTAAATGTTTTATGTTGTCTTAATGTTGACTTATAGCGGGAACAATGCTTGTAGGAGAAAAGCCTGGGACTTCAAAGGTCTCTTGAATATTGTAAACATGTCATGGGATGGGTGAGCAGCTGCTCACAGGGCGGGTGCAGAGGGTTACAGGGCATGGGGTGACATCAGACTGGGTAATCACCAAGGGTATGGAGTTTAGCAAGGGCAAGTGATGGATTTTGCACCTGGAACAGGGCAACCCTGGATTTGTGTACAGACAGGAATGAAACTCTGCAGAGTGGCACTGCGGGAAAGGGACGTGAAGGCCTTGGTTGATGGTAAGTTGGGTGTGAGGCTGCCAGGAGGGCCAGCTGTGTCCTGGGGTGCATCAGTCACAGCATTGCCAGCTGGGCAAGGATTGTCCTGCTCTGCTCTGCCCTGCTCTGCACTGGGGCAGCCTCACTCAAGCCCTGTGTGGGCATCACAACGTATGAAAGTTACATTAGAGAGCATCCAAAGGAGCCTCCAAGGGGAAGGACCTGGAGGAGGCTGAGAGGAGACCTCATAGCAGTGTACAGCTTCCTCACAAGGGAAAATGGAGGGCAGGTACTGATCTCTTGTCTCTGGTGACCAGAACCCAAGGGAGTAGCATGAAGTTGTGTTGGGGAGGTTTAGATTAGATATTAGAAAAAAGTTCTTCACCCAGAGGTTGGAACAGGCTCCCCAGGGAAGTGGTCACAGCATCCAACCTGACAGAGCTGAGGAAACACTTGGATAATGCTCTCAGGCACATGGAGTGATTCTTGGTGTGTCCTGTGCAGGGCCAGGAGTTGTACTTCAATGGTCTTTGTGGGTCCCTTGCAACTTGGGATGTTCTGCAGTTCTTGAAAAGAAGAGATTCTGAGGAAGAAAAGCGATCATCTGACCAGTTGACCAGAGACTGGAGAGATTGCTGCAGCTAGCTGAATACTTATTTGAATCTATATTCTGAGTGTTCGTTCCCTGATCTGAAGCTGATCAAAGGTATCTGTGCTTTACTTTTAACTCTAAGCTGCTACAATTGTCAGCAAAGTAGTTTTAATGTCTGTAAGTGATAAGAGGGGAACAGAACTTCACCTGCAGTTCTTTGCCAGCAGGTAATGAATGAACAGACTGGAACTTAGAGGGTGACTGGAACTCAGATTTCAAGGCAGGATTGTAAGTTGGGGGAAATACACAGTTAAATGGAGTTGAAAGTCCTGTACATCAAGAATAGATCTGTAAATGAAACCCTGAGTGTGGTCTCATTATGTTCCATCAGGTACTAGGAGCGCAGAAATACCAGTTTTCTAGTGGAAAGAAATGAAACAAGGGTGTCAGAGCTGTGTCTTCCAGTCAGGGTCTTATCACTCCGAGATAAGACCCCTCTTAATCACTGCTCTAATGTCTTCTCTAGCTCTGTTCTTAGTCCTGGTTCATCTGTATCATCTCTGCTGGCATAGCCCTGGTTTGCCTCACTGCTGCTCTTACATCATTACTACAGCTTCTCTTGCACCCCACTTGTCCTGAGGGGCCAGGGTGAGACATTAACGTGCTACAAGCATGGGGACCATTTTCCCTGTCACCCTTAGGGAAGAGGAGAAGAGGATAGTGAGGAGGGTCTAAGAAACTTTTCTGTTGAGGACACCAGTAAAAACATTCAAGGACGTTTCTGGTCATGATGTGGTAGGATTGACACTTGGTGTTGAGAAACTTGAAGCATATTTCAGGAGCTGTCTTCACTGATTTATGTGGTACTGGTGTTTTCAGCCATCTCAGCAGCTCAGGAGGAGCCTTGAGGTGCCACCTCCCTGTACAGTTTCACCTGGCTGATTGTGTATTTTGGGAGGTGTAAGCATGTTTGTGAGAAAAAAAAGTGAAGAAAAACAGGCTATAGAGAAATGTTTAAAAATGGCAGAAGTTCAATGAGTGTTGAAATTCCTCTTTCTAACATCAAGAAATTTCCTGGTTTAAATTTCAATGCTGCTCTAAACAGTAATGATATGTTGTCACCTCTCTCTATTTTTGTTCTTAAGAATGCATAGGAATTTTGAACTGTCTGACACCTAATCAGCATTTTGGTGGACCAAATGCAGTTTTATATCACGAAGTATACTCTGCCCTTGGAAAAAAAACAATTTGTAGTTTCTGTCTTCAGAACAACCCTTACAGCTCACAGGAGAGCCACACAGTGAAAACATGGGTGTGTCAATCCTTTCTAGGCTTGATAAGAACTGAATTTGTTTGAACAGTCATCTGCTGGTCTTGAGCCTTTAGTATTTACTTGCCAGTAGAACAAGATAGGTGAGGGATATGTGTTTTTATTGCTCTGTACAACGCATACCTGGATTGCAGAGAGAAGCAGGAGGATGATGGCCCATAAAGGTAAGAGGAAGCACGTGGGGTAATCGGTCCCAGAACTTCAAATGCTCAAATTCAGCTTGCAATTGTTTCTAAAGGGCATCAAGCCAAGTAATTTTAGGCCAAATGTGTGGCTATTTAAGGAAATACATTACAGAGCATTGATGAAACATCTCATGAAACATCATTTTAGTTGTGTCTGAATCTGTGCGGTTTTGCCCCACTGCAGGGGCAGAGAGCCAGCGAGACAGGGCACTGTAGTGCTCAGTGCCGAACAGTGACAGCCAAAGCTCTGAGGGTAACAAATCACGCTCGCAAACGATCTTTCCTTTCCCTCTCCGCTTTGAATATTCCCTTACAAGTGTTACAAAATAGCCCAATCAATAGCCTCGTGTGGGTGAAACCTAGACAGAACAAATCCCCGTGTGAAACCTGCCGGCCCATTTGTAGGATGAACCCTGCTTTGTGCCGGGGTGTCCCGCTTTGAATAGGGAGCATTTCCCTCAGCATTTCCCTGAGGGTGTTTTTAGAGGGGGGGAGGTGCGCAGGTGAAGAAAAATGGAAACGCAAGAGAAACGGGACGTGGTCCCTGCACCTGGGCATTGCTCCCTGCTCAGGCCCCTGCCCTCCTGCAGCATCTCCTCTGGCAGCAGTGGCACTGCGTGCACAGCCGATGATTTCAGCAGGCTGTTTGAAGTGCATCAAAGCGATCCTTAACACAGTGTGACCAACTCACGGGCTTTTTTCTTTAGTGTTATCTGCACGACGAGGAAAGCACAGCCATCGGATGCAGGACATGCAACGCTTTGCCCTGTGCTGGAGCACGGGAGCTTCATCAGGAGCGACTGCCGGAGGAATATAATCTCTGCCCTGTCATTCTTCCTGACCAGGGCAGATGGAGATGTTTTTCCTGTGAATTTCCAGCTAGGATATTAAAATAAACTTCTCCCCGAAAGCTTCTGCCTTGAAGCAGCCACTCTGTATTTGCCTTTGTTCTATAGCTCTCCGTGCTGTTCCTTGGGGCTCTTGTCTCCAAGGCTATCCCCTGCGCAGCTGAAATTAACCCCCATGCAATCTTAGAGAGCACTAATATCTCACTTCAGTCACACTCTGACACTGTCTGAAGGACTTAGGGGCATCCTGCCTCTGTGACAGTCTTCTGAATGCCACCCATCAGGTATATCATAACCCAAACTGGATGTTCTGCTGTGCCTCACAAATATTTTGTAACTAAGTCACTAGGCAAGAGGATTGGGTGTTGTTTTTGTTTTGCTTTGTTTGTGTTTTAATCATCAATAGATGCACCCAAATTCTAAAGTCCATGGTTAGGGCACCTACGGTCAGATTTCCTTTAACTCTTGCTGAGGGGAGAAAATTGAGCCATGGCCTTATGATCTGAATATAAGCAAACAATCTGTTGTGACGAACTCACAGGGAGATAAAAAATATCATGATTCAGTGCAACAACATTCTCAACCTGAGATCATAATTTTCATAAAAGCGGGGGGTAAGAGCTGCTTGTTCATCAGAGAATTATATCTTCCCACTGTTACTGCTGTGACCCTAAATAAAACCTCTAATGCCAGCGCAGCGGCATGGCCAGTGAACACGGTGATGGCAGGAATAAGTCCCTCCCTTCTGCTCTGGGGAGGTTTCTGTGGACAATATTGACTTTCTGGAGCCTTAATTATTTTTCCTGTTAGTTCCAGAACGTGGAGATTCAAATAATCTCCCTCCTATCACAGATCCCTTTCTAAAATCATAAGTGAGGTGTTCCTGTCCTGCTGAAATGTAATTGAAAGGCATATACAAATGTAGTGTTTAATTCCAAGATTTTCCTCTGTTTTGATTAAAAACCTCCTGGGTTCTAAAGTTTGGTTGTGCTAGATATAAAAACACATGTTCATCCAAGAGCACAACATGAATGAATGGGAGCATTAAATTCTGCTGACCATTCACTTGAATTTTTTTCTGCTGCATGTGATTCCAGGACAAATATTGATTGAATAACCTCTGTGTGTGTGAAGTGTGGTCTAACACCCAGAGTGACCTTTCTCTTCCGTGTCTAATCACCAGTGATAGCTGTAAGCTTCCTTTTATATCAAAAATCTTGTTTTATAACGCAGCTCCCTTGCTCTTTGGAACCTGAGTTTCTCCATTTGTTTGTTCAGCCAGCTGAGGTCTGCTGGGATATTTCTCTGTTTGATTTGCTTGTTAGCTTTGTTGCTGGCTGAAATGCCCGGGGATGGTTTGTTCAAGGCTTTTGTTTTCTTTTCTGGAAGAGTTGGTGGAGAGTTTTGTTCTCCACAAGTCTGTCACGTGAGGCTTGCCTTGCTGCCCACTGCACACCCACCCGGGCAGGTGGCACCGTGTCCATGCACACCCGTGGGCTCCAAGCATCACCTCCGCCTCTGAGGGGCTTATCCAAGGCCTCTTCCTTTCTGTTTATGAAAGCACCAGCTGATGTTCTGACATGCTGATTTTTTGGGCCACAGCCTGTCTCTTTCCTTGTCTTTCCTCACAGAGGGGCTGAGCCCCTGGGGCAGATGGAGAGAGAAGTGAGGTCAGGGCTGGTGTTTGCTGGGACTGGCTTAACCACAGTTGGGGAAATACAGGGTGCAGCAGAACAAAAGAGTTTGAGTGAGATACCTGCTTGCTCTCTCTCTCCCCCCCTCTCTGTCTCTCTCTCTTAGAGATGCTCCTTACTATAGGGAAAGACAGCAAGTATGATAATTGTCCTTATAGTCGCTTTCCACATTCACAGAGTGCAGTGTGTAAGGCCTTTATAGAACACATATTTCCCCTGAAGGCTTCTCATGGGAAACTTGGGGAAGCACTGCAGCCCCCACTCATGCCTCTCCATACCCAGCCACCTCCTTGTCTCCAGGACATTAACTATGGTGGCAGCTGGAGCCCGGATTTAGTTGTTTTCCATTTGTGCCATCATCAAAACTATGATAGTTCAGGCCTCCAGTTCCCACCAGGGGTGCATGCATTTGTGTGCACACATTGCTCCCTTCCAGCCTAAGAAACAGTGTTATTTATTCTCATGTTAACTAAAAATACTCATATTGGTTTCTCCTAAAATTGTGATTCTTACTTCTCTACATAAATATATATAAATAAGCATGCACTAAATATAAATTGATAAATATATACATCTATATATACACACATACACACATATATATTTCCTCCCTCCTCTTTCCTTCTCACAGTCTGAGCAGTCCCAGTGAGAGGACAGTAACTTTCCATCACAAATGCTTTTCCTGTGACTGTTTTTGTTTTCTAAGCCTGCCACATGAAAATAGACATAATATTTTCATTTTGGTTGTCTGTAAATAAATAGAAATTTGACTTCCAGAATGTGTTCTTAGAGCAGATCAAGTTGTTTTAAGATTACTCCCTTTCTAAATAATACTTACAATTCATGTGCAGATAACCCCCTAATTTAAAAGTACTGTGATGGTGAACCAAAATCTCTGTCCCACAGTGGTTAATTACAACAGTTTCAGTTTGGGTTGGTATTTACATTAGTTATTCATACTGCAAACAAATATTCCAACAGCTTTTTGCTATATTCTCTTAGAGATGTGATTAAAACCAAATTTTAGCCTTCACAGTTCCAAGCCTGTCTAGAGCCATGCACATGCCAAAATGAGGAGACAAAGGGCTGTAGGAAACCCTCTTCCTACCCTGCCTGTCCTATCCAGCTGGTAGTCTGGTGAACAGATTTCAGCTGCCAGAAGGGCTTCTCTGGGGACTGCATCCTCCTCCTCCTCTGCATAATGGCAGGAGATTGCTTTCCCTGAGGATTTTTCAAGGAAGCTGCCTATACTTTTAACATCAGCTCAGCTCAGCTGGTGGAAAGCAGCAGTATCCCAAGCGGGCACTATGGTTGTCAGGGAAAAAAGTACCTCTCCACAACTGAGCATTGCACCTCCTGAGGTCCTCCTGGGACCTCCAGGTGGGTCAGAAGTCATTGTGATACTGTCAGCTTCTGCTGGCTGGCCTGCTCCCTCTCCTTGGCTTCAAGTTGTTGCTGGACTACATCCCTCTGCTTGAGGGACTCAAAGAGAGACCTAGGAGGGACTTCACATCACTTGACACTTGGGTTTTTTCTGCTGTGAGCAAGCATTACCAAGTCAGGCCCACAGCACAGAGGCAATCTCAACACAATCTGAAAGGAAAATATGGAGATATTTCCTTTAATGTGCAGCACAGGGATCCTGCTATTGACTCGCAGCTTTAGCTCACTCCAAGCTGCACAAGCATTTGGCAGGATGGCAGGATGATGATGAACCTTTGTGCTGGGGCATCTGAGATGGCAGAGTCCTTTGGAGGTATTTTGTCCACTTCCACTGAGATATCTGCTTATTTCACATGGTAACAAACCTCCCTCCTCCATGGAGGGTGAGAGCAAGCTGTATATTCAGATTATAGTCCAATGAATAACCTCTGGTGCAAGAAATCTCTGAACTTCAGGAAGCTGGGATGCTGTGCTACAGGAAGAACAGCTTGCTACCCTTCACCTGTGTTCTTTTTCTAGACTCTTTCTTCAAGTGACAGGAATGGTTTAGTGGTCTTCCTGCTCTTCCTACTGCTACCTTTAAACATATGGGCCAAACCTTGAAGCTGCCTTCCATNCCACAGTGGTTAATTACAACAGTTTCAGTTTGGGTTGGTATTTACATTAGTTATTCATACTGCAAACAAATATTCCAACAGCTTTTTGCTATATTCTCTTAGAGATGTGATTAAAACCAAATTTTAGCCTTCACAGTTCCAAGCCTGTCTAGAGCCATGCACATGCCAAAATGAGGAGACAAAGGGCTGTAGGAAACCCTCTTCCTACCCTGCCTGTCCTATCCAGCTGGTAGTCTGGTGAACAGATTTCAGCTGCCAGAAGGGCTTCTCTGGGGACTGCATCCTCCTCCTCCTCTGCATAATGGCAGGAGATTGCTTTCCCTGAGGATTTTTCAAGGAAGCTGCCTATACTTTTAACATCAGCTCAGCTCAGCTGGTGGAAAGCAGCAGTATCCCAAGCGGGCACTATGGTTGTCAGGGAAAAAAGTACCTCTCCACAACTGAGCATTGCACCTCCTGAGGTCCTCCTGGGACCTCCAGGTGGGTCAGAAGTCATTGTGATACTGTCAGCTTCTGCTGGCTGGCCTGCTCCCTCTCCTTGGCTTCAAGTTGTTGCTGGACTACATCCCTCTGCTTGAGGGACTCAAAGAGAGACCTAGGAGGGACTTCACATCACTTGACACTTGGGTTTTTTCTGCTGTGAGCAAGCATTACCAAGTCAGGCCCACAGCACAGAGGCAATCTCAACACAATCTGAAAGGAAAATATGGAGATATTTCCTTTAATGTGCAGCACAGGGATCCTGCTATTGACTCGCAGCTTTAGCTCACTCCAAGCTGCACAAGCATTTGGCAGGATGGCAGGATGATGATGAACCTTTGTGCTGGGGCATCTGAGATGGCAGAGTCCTTTGGAGGTATTTTGTCCACTTCCACTGAGATATCTGCTTATTTCACATGGTAACAAACCTCCCTCCTCCATGGAGGGTGAGAGCAAGCTGTATATTCAGATTATAGTCCAATGAATAACCTCTGGTGCAAGAAATCTCTGAACTTCAGGAAGCTGGGATGCTGTGCTACAGGAAGAACAGCTTGCTACCCTTCACCTGTGTTCTTTTTCTAGACTCTTTCTTCAAGTGACAGGAATGGTTTAGTGGTGCTGCTCTTCCTACTGCTACCTTTAAACATATGGGCCAAACCTTGAAGCTGCCTTCCATTCTTAACATTTCAACCAGGTGAAAGGGGAGGTTTGTCAGGGTCTGTCTCTGAGTGAGGAAGACTGTCCCTGCAGCATGCTCAGTGGATGCTCAGTGCACTGGTAAGGAAGAGATTGTGCCAGACCATTTTGCATTTGGGTCACCGTATTGACTGCTTACTTTGACCTGTGTGAGTCATTGTCCGTCTCCCTGGCACATATTTTAGAAATCCCTGCTCCAGTATTATTTACCTGCTGAGGGAGCAGACTGAATATTAGGTGGAGGCCAGAGAGATCCCTGTTCCTTTTCTTAGGGCAAGCATAGTCAGAGGCAGTGGTGTGTTGACCCTAGCTGGATGCCAGGTGCTCATCAAAGATGCTGTAACATCCTCCCCCTCAACTGGACAGGGGAGATTAAATGTAACAAAATATATAGAAAACTCATGGGTCAAAATAAGGAGAGAGACATCACGCACCAACTACCATCACAGACAAAATAGACTTGATTCCAGGAAATAAATTTATTACCAATCAAGTCAGAGTGGGGTAATGAGAAATAAAATCCAAGCCTTAGAACATTTTCCTCCCATCCCTCCCTTCTTCCTGAGTTTGACTTCACTCATAATTTATCTCCCTCTTTCCCCAGGTGGCACAGGAGGATGGAGAAGGGGGTCTGTGGTTAGTTCATCATACTGAATGTTGTCTGTGCTGCTGCTTCCTCCTATGTTGGTCTCCTTGGAAGCTACGAGTGCCCATCTGCTGCTGTGCTGCAGATGTGCTGTTCCTCCCCTCCCTCCCCTGTCTCTTGTAGCTCCCTGGCCCCATGTTCGTGGCTGCTCTGCTGTCTCAAGGAACTAAACTAAGAGGGAACTGCTTATCTAAGCATGGGAAGAGATGAGGGACCATAGGTCTTTTTCCTTCCCAGTCCCAGGGAAGAGAGTTCAGGTAAGGTAGAAATGCTCTGGCATTAGAGAGGAGGCTGGGGATACGGGCTCAAGCCAGAGAGATGGGTGTCTTGTGAAAAAGGGAGACCAGTCTGAGGTGTGCAAAGTGCTGCAAAATGTGACAAAAGACTTGCAAGGAAAATCACATGGTGGTATTAGGCCCTGGCAGTGTTGTTCTGGGCTCCATGTTACTCCCTGCATCTGGTGCATTATCCACAGTTTCTGTGTTATGACTTTTAAATTACTATGCTCCCCCAAGTTTTATCTTTTTCTTATCATCAGGCTATTGGGTGGAATTAAATTCTAACTCACACCTATCTAGGAGCTGAAAATGTCAGTGGGGGCTGAAAAGAGGTGTCTGCTGAGGGGCTATGAGGTTGAGGTGTACTCCACATTTCTGGTACAGCTGCTGGATGCAGAGGATGTTCTTGCTTTGTTGTAGCATGCATAGCATACCTGCGTATGGGAGGTGGATGTCAGTACAGTGTGATGCAGCTGGGGACAGATGCCTGTCCCCATCCTGCAGGCAGGACTCTGAGAGAGCTCTCTGCCTATCAAAGCACTTGCAGAAGCACAGTTCCAACAGAAGCAAACAGGAGATGACAATACAGAGAAAGAGGAGGCCAAATGATGATGTATGCCCAACTCGCAAACACCATCAGGTAAACCCAGGCTTGCTCCCAGGACACCTCCAAAATAGCCCTATGGAACTGACATGTTCATTGCTTCCTTTTTGTTGTTGTGGGGTTTTTTGTTTGTTTGTTTTTGTTTGTTTGTTTTGTTTGGTTGGTTTTTGTTTTGTTTTTGGGGGGGGTGTCGTGTGTGTTTTGGGGAGAGGGGTTGTTTGGTTGGTTTGGGGTTTTGTTTGTTTGTTTGCTATTACAGCTTTCATGGAAAACATTAGAGATCAGGAATTAATGCACCTGGGTTTTTTGTTTGTTTGTTTGTTTGTTTGTTTGTTTGTTTGTTTGTTTGTTTTTAAATCTAGGGCTGCATTTGAAGCCTCCAGCACGGGACCATGCCCAAAGCTAGCCATGCAAACTGCCTCTGTGAAAAGTCTGAGCTGTTCCCCCACCAAGGGCCCTTCTTGCTCATGCTGAGATCTCCCTTGGAGCATATGCAGTCAGAGACTGTCTGTGCATGGGCTGGAGAAACTGATGTAAATATTGCTGCTTTGGGGCTGATGTTTAGAAGGTGCTGGGCTAAATGATTTATTAGTGTGCTCAGCACTGACGCTGAGAGGGTTCTCAGGTTGGCTTTTATCACTGACACCTTCTTATGGGGTCTCACTGGAAAATTCCTGGTAACTGGATAGTGGGAGGGACCTGCAGTCCCAGGTCATGTATCTTATGATCTTGTGCTGGAAGCTGTGCAATCCCTCTCAGCATGAGAGAATGAAAGCCACAGGCATGACCATCCTGGAGGCATGGCCTTGCATTAGTTAAATGTGATGGGAGAAGCTACAACCTCTACACTAATGGTGGCTAAAATTTCTCCCTACATAATTTGTTTCTCTAATTTTTGCATGGTAGCTGTGCAGCAGTCAGAAATTACTTTTCTCTGTACAGGTCCTTGAGCAGCTACCAGCAGGGACTGGGTGGACCCCATGTGTCTGTAAGCCTTCCCTGTATAAGAAAAAAATCCTTCCTTTAGAAACCCCAATAGTCTAGAGCTCAGTAAATATCAGACTTTAGGCCACTTATTCATTCCTGCTGCGTTCAGTAGAGCAGAGACCTGGATGTGTGAGATTGGAGGTCTCTGGATTCAGCAACCCAGCAGGTAAAAATAGTCTGTAGGCAGGTTGAGTATGAATTCCAAATTGGCACACACACAAACTCTGTATACATGTGGCACACACCACAACCCCGTGTTGTGGTTGAAGCCCAGCTGGCAGCTCAGCTGCTCACTCACTCCCACCTGGTGAGTGTTCAGTCACTCCAGGAAGGCCAGACTCCGTCACACCTGGTGGTGGCTTGGGAAGACAAACAGCACCACTCTGACCATCCCTCCCTTCCTCTTTCTCTTCCCAGCTCTATATGCTGAGCATGATTCCATATGGTTTGTAATACACCCTTGGCCAGTTGAGATCAGCTGACTTCTCCCAATTCCTTGTGCGCTCCCAACCTCCTGGCTGCCAGGGTGCAATGAGGAGCACAGAAGACCTTGACTCTGTGTAAGTGCTGCTCAGCCAGAACAAAAACATCCCTGTGTTTTCAACTCTCTTCTCAACACAAATCCAAAACACAACCAGCTTCACTGAAAAAAACAGCTCCATATCAGTCAAAACCAGCACACCTAGAAAACACAGCACTTGCACAAGCAGCACAAATGTTTTAGTCACACACCCCTCTGTGTCTGATCTACAGGAAGACCTGTGTGTCAGAAATACACACAGACACACCATGTGGGCAGAACTCTCCTCATATATCCAATCCATCCAGCACCTACTGGCACCTGGGAGGCACACGAGGCCCCAGAGGGCTCCAGCCCCACTCACTTGCAGGGACAAGCATGCATACACACAGAGACACACAGACAGACAGACAGACAGACACACACACAAGACTATGGGCCCCTCCTGTAAGCAGTCATGGACACCCAGCCTACCTGGCAGGTGGCACTGGATGCTCTCATCAATCTTTGGACACACACACAAACTCACACACAGGCATGCAGACAGGTCTCACAGTGAACCCCAGACCTCACACTCTCCCTTGTGCTTGGCCTGGACCAGTAGCCAACTCCTCCAGCTGTTTTGCAGGTAGGGCTGGAGAAATATCTGGCCCAGGCTATTTCTGCTTTGATATCTGTCTTCCAAGCCACCTGTTCTCTTTGTCTGCCAGCAGCAGTAAGGGAGCCCCTACCCAAGGATGTAGCTGGACACAGTTTAATAAGCAGACAGGACAGATGGCAGCAATGGGGTGCAGGGCATGGCCAGACAGGGGAACTGACTGGTCTCTTATATCCCTTAACTCTCGCCTACTCATTATTCTCCAAACCATCATGATCCCGCCCTTTTGCCACTTCTGATTCCAAGACATTGTTCCCCTGCACCCCATAATGTGCCAAATCCCTCAGGTGAGCCTCTCTTGTTGTCTCACCCCGATGGATGCCACCCCTGGCCTGTAGGGCTACGTGTTCCCTGGGACAGCCCTGCAAAGGGCAGGGAGGGATCACGTCCCCAGTGAAGTTATCAGGGTCTCTCTACCTTTTGTCACATAACAGCACTAGGTCTGGGATATGAAGGCCTTTTTGCCCTCTCAGGTTACTTTGAAAGCTTTGCTTAAGTAAAAGCAGAAATGTATACAATCTTTGGATTTTGGGGGCTGCAGCTTTGTTGATACAACTGTGGGCTTGGTGGTGAGATCTGGACCCTCAAAAGCAGTGCAGCAATGAAAAGAGGAAAGGGGAATGGTCTGAGAACACAACCAAAATGCTTAATTGCACACACATAAGTAGTAAAAGAGGAAGATCTCAGAAGTGCTGGCAGTAGGCCAGGAAAACACTGGAATTTCACATGTTGAAAATCCATCAAACCTCTTTGATATAGAGTTACACCTAGGTAACTTCTGAGAAATAAATGAGTCTGTATTATCCCAAAGCCTTAAAAAATGGAATAGGCTAGTGAGTGGGAGCTTGGAAATCCTCCCTGAAAAATTCTTCCCTTCAGCTTCAGCCATGGCCAAAAAATAGCAGGTCTTTTATGATTTTGATTTTTTTTAGCTTTGAAAAACATGAGAGATGTGCAGAGCAGCAGATCTGCTTGAGGACTGCAGAGACAGCAGTCACAGTCATAATCACATTATTTTATTTTTCTACACTCTGTCCTTGATATTTTTTCACTTGCATGATTTATTCTTGGCTACTATATAACATAAATCTATACAATAGATGTAGTTCCCTTTGTCTGAGTGCTAAAACCACAGCAGAAGAGGCAATAGGATTTAAAATTCAGTAAGCCAATTTGAAGCATTTGATTCAACGGCAGTTGCACGATGGCACAAGGAAAGCTACCAAAGTAGGTTAATACAGATGGGTGAGTTTTCAAAGTGGCAGTAGAGTAGGCCAGGATCTGACCAAAATGGTCTTGGAGCTAATGTTTACATGCTTCCTTGAGAAAATGGAATATTTTCCCACAGAACTCCCTCCACATGAGTTGCCCTCTGCCAGTGCCCCAACCTGTATCTGAGCTTTCTGCAATGGGATGTGAATTTCAGCACCTTGCTTTCCAAATGCTGAACTCCATCACATTTTAGAGCATCTTGAATCTCTTTCCCTTTGAAACAAGACCCCCTTTTCAGTACACTTCAAGTTGGTCTGAGCTGAAAGCCTGAATCCAGAGCTGTGGAAGAGATGGGGAGCTGTGATGGAAAAGATTTGACCACCTGGAATGCAAGCCCTTGATGGCCCTTGGCAAGCAAGCATCAGTTTCCTGGAAATGGATGTGCATCTAGAACTTGGAAGAGTTGAGCAAAATCAGGGTGCTGCCTCTAGGTAGCAAATTAGAGTGGCAGAAAGAAGAAATGTTTGGTTTTGGCAGTCTCCTGTGAGTCTCATAACTGCAAATTGAAGGCAGCTCCCTCTAGAATGACTCTGTGCTATAGCTCATGGGTGTCTTTGCTGGGTGTAAAAGAGCTGCCATGGGTTTTGGGGACATGGGTGAGAGCCCCTAGAATAGGCCATGTCAAGTCTACAGATCCATTTGGAATAATAACTTGTAGTCTCTCTGAGTAACAAATGCCTTAAATCTTACTGTTCCTATTCTCATGTCCTTCCCAGGTTAGTCATAGGATAAGCAGATTCTGCAGAAGTTTTCTTCTGAGAAAGCCCACGAGAGCTATTTTTATATATACTGAGCTGGAAATTGTTGACATAGCAAAGGGAAATATATTTTAATAGCAATTGTTTCAGTGCCAGTTCACATTTGCTTTAACATAAATGCCTTTTTATAAATGAACCCAGTTCTGTGAGAAGATCATACATGCAGTAACTTCAAAGAGCTGGCACAGCCTGGAGACCACCAGTCTCCACAGCACACAACTTTCTTTTTAAAGAAATATTGATCACATTTAGTGACTTGTGAAGTAAGTCATGTATTTCCACAATTTTGTATCAGAACAACATGGCCATTAAATGTCTTGACAAAATTCTCACAAAAGCCTTCTTTGCTTATCCTTAGGGTGAAGAAGAGCCTTAACAAAGTCTTGGTGAGTGGCGTTGTGGAGGAGCTTTACCAGTAAGTGCCACTAATTCCAGACCTCCATGGCTCAATGCTCTCTGTTAACCACAGCAGAAGATGGAGCAGGTGAGACATAAATGAAATTCCTTTCTCAGGAATGAATAATACTTTTCCAGTGTTGCTAAGAAAATATTGTCTGTCAATACTCAGGCTGAGGAATAAAAAAGGCTTTCTGACACCCCCCACCCCCCCCAAACAGTTAACTCTTCCATCACAAGTTTGAGAAGAAGAGAATCATATTTCAAATTATTTCATGTACTTCATGACCAAAAAAGAAGCAGAGGGAAGTATGGCTAAAAAAATATTCTTTGCAATTTTTACATTTCTTTTTTTTCTTGCTTAAGTGTCAAATTATTAGGATTAAACTTCAAAAGTTCCATTGGTTTTTCTGAATGGTTTGCCAAGCATTTAATGATCTATTAGCAATTAATGGAGTGTGCTTGGCAGGCTAGCAAGCTGGAAAGTATTCATTTCATATCCAGCAAGCAAAACACTTCAAAAACACATATAAAGAGCCCAGTGATTTCAGAGAGGGTTGTCATGATGAGTTTGAGTTTCTTGCCTGCTTCTATTAATTTGACAGTAATGATATAAGTTCAGTTCTAGGGCAGAGTGAAATACTTCAAGAAGTCTAATATTTCAAACCCAATTATTTTTGATTTCATTTAATGGAAAGTTTTGCCATTTTATTCCAAGGTGCACAACTACTACTACATCCCATTTGAGATGCAGGATATTTCTGTGGAATAGAAATAAAGAATTAGATTTTCTGACTTGCAGCTATTAGCATCTTGGTTCTAATTATATTCATCCTTAAATTTGTGTGAGAGAGTACCTGTATTTTTGCAAACTGGCTTAAGTAAAAGAAAATTTGAGTTAAAATAATTGCCTCTTCTAGGACATCTGTTCAACATTAAAAGAGTATCAACTCATTATCTGATACACATTATCCGAGACAATGTTAGCTTTTTTTTTTCATTTTATGATTCTTTTCAATTGCAGCTTAAATTCCCAAGCTTTCTGAAATGGTGAGTCATTAGGAATGTAATTTCAAAGACTGTATTTAATCTCTTTATCTTTTCCCACAACTGATTTACCCAAGGGCACAAGTAAAGCACACAAAACATATTCCTAAAGGCCCCTAAATTGTTATTTCTTTCTTATCTAGCTTTATTTTATTCTCACTTTACTTAAAACTGTTCTAAAAAGACTCGTAGAGTTGGCAATTATGACTGTGAGGGAATTGAGCGGCTTTTATCACCATATGGATTTGAGCTGACAACTAGATCTGAATTTTGTCTCCTCTGTTTCTTGTTTCATGTGTGTCTGATCCACAGCACTGTCTCCTGGCTATTCCTACTGGCTTTGGAATAAAGGTATATAAAGGTTTTGTCCTTTGTATCACTACTTTTTTTTCTAAAAGCATTCTCCACATGAAATTGTTGTCTTAAGTAGGAACCATGCCAAGTAAGGTATTAAGTAACTGAAAATAAATTAATTCAAAACAGTTATTAAAGTTAGTGACTATCAAAAATGAAAAAAAAAAAAACAAAAACAAAACCAAAAATCAAACAGATCTCTACTTTGAAGTTTAAAGTCCTGGGTAGAACACTTATAAATAAGAAAGGGGGGGAAAGGGAGATCTTCTGTATTTCCAAATTCTTGTTAGTATATTTATTCTGGTGCAGTACCTGAAATATATTAATGTGCATCATCACCACATGTGTGTAATATCTTTGTAGTGGCGGAATGATGTGGAATAGAGGTAGACATAGAACTCTCCTGCAATTATTTCTGGGGATATTTTCCTCACTTTTCTGAATGTGTCATGTATGTCACCAGTTTGTACTGAAAACCTCGTTAGTGAGTTGGTTAGTTCCAAGTGTAGTCATTTACCGGTGTAGAAAGTATGTACTAAATGTTACCATCCTGATTTGGTAACTCTTTCTAGTTTGAGGTTGCTTTCCCAATAAATTTCCCACTTTTAGCTTAAATCAGCTTTCCCATCTGTAATGAAAAAACCTTTCTCCCATGTTGACCTTAACCTCCAACTAATTTTCCTAATGAGATGCTGAACAGGAGCCCTGGCCACAAATGAGACTGATAAACCTTGTTCATGGCTGCAGCTGGAATGCAGACAAAAGCCACCCAAGGACAAGCGGTCTTCAAATGTCCTTCTCAAAGTTCCTGCTGGGCAGGGTTATCTGCCACCATTGCTAAGTGTGGGAGACAGACCTCGCTGCCCTTGACTGGAGGCTCTCTTCACAATGAACGTGATGCAGTAGCTCCTCCCAGACCCTGGGAAGTCCATGTGGCTCTGCTGTGATGATGCTTGCACCTCAGGCACTCTGCCCAGGATGCCAAATGTCTAGCCATAGATGTATCCTAAAAATATTCTGAAGAGGAGGAGTAGCTTCGAAAAGAGTGGGGTGAGACACAAGACAACTGCAATTCAGAAAAAAAACACCTCATATTGATCATTGAGGGGAGATTTATGTATACTCAGAGGAATCATAATTTTGAACTTGATGATCAAAATGAATTGTGTCTTTTTATAGCACAACCTTGTTCTAAGATGCAACAACACAAGCTGTGCTGTCACTTTGTAACCTGTAAAATAATTCACTGAGGATAAGGCTGTTTTTATCATCTACAGCACATAATTTTTTTAATATGGTGATTGCAATGCACAGACTAAAGAAGCAAGATGAATTCTGAGGAAAACACTCTACATATCAGGTTTTATTGAAACAAAGTAAGCCTAAAGTAAGCATGGTCCATCTTCCAATGAGGTAAACCTTGGGCTTATTTTTGCAGTGTCTCACTCCCTTTCCATAGTTAGGTGGAATAGAGGTAGACATGGAATGTGTTCTTGTACACAAAGAACACTCCTGGAAACTTGGTGCTCTGTGTAGGAACACAACAAAGACAGACTATATTGAGATCGAGCAGTCTTTCTACACTAAGAGACACACAGGACAAAGGAATTGTCAGCTTCTTCCAAATGCTCCACAATTGATTTATTTGAACACTGTAAACCCCTTACCTTGAGGATCAGGGCTGATGTTTATTATTTCTAAAAGCAAGAGTCCACTGATACCCCATAATGCACCACCAACAAGAACCTCATCATTCTCTTTTGCTCTCTCCTCTGTTCTTCCCTGGCTTATGATTTTTCTGCTCTTGTAATACTTTTTCTTTTTTTCTTTTGACAGGAGTTCCTCATTATCAGCAAACAGATACAGTTTTCCTTCTGCTTCATTACAGACAAGGTGTTCATCCTTTCTGCATGAGAAAGGCAAAGTTCAAAAGCACAACTAATTAAAAGCAACTAGCAACCAAGTTGGCCTCATAGGCAGCACAGGAAACACAGTTTGCCTGTGGGCATTTTATCAACCATCTGACTTCTGTGCTCCAAGCAGTCTAAAAACCTTTTTTTTTTTTTTTTATCAAAGGCTTCCTTCTCAGGCTGAGATTGTTCGCAGAGTGGACAGAAAACACTTTGGAAGTGCTAAAGCCATGACTTTGCCATCTTTCTGTTTTTGGGAATGACACTAAGCCACCAACCTTAAGTTGTACAATTGAATGTGACAGGCTGGAATATATGCTAGAGAATCGCTAGGAATGTGCTGTACTCCAGCAGGCCATAAGCTCAGCTGGAACCCAAGAGGTTTACCTTGATCTGAGTTCAGAAAAACTGACTTACAGAAGCCCATTCCAGTTTTCAACCCATTCCAGGGAGAGTTGGTTTTGATCTTGTTGAATGGATGAGTTCCTAGATATTACTATTTCTTTGGGGGTACCTACTATATGAATGTCAAGTCTTCAAGCTCTTCCAGTCATGACTAATCTTGTATCAGTATTTATTTACATAACTGCAAGATGTACAAATCCTATCATCAATTACTAAGTTTTCCCTTATCTCATAAAATGAGAAGAGGCAGCACAAATCCTAAGATGTAGTCCCAGACAAGGACAGGAAACTAGAAGAGCTGTGGCTATCCTGGCTGCTCTGCCAGGTGGTGGATGCATGACCCAACAGGCACTCCTGTTCAGAGATTCCCATTTGGATGGTCATACTTCAATACACCTGAAGAAATTTTTCCCACTCCCAATTTCTGAGTAATGCCTTCAGGTAAGAAGGCATTGAATATTTGACTCACAACTTTGGTTTTAGTCCCAGTCTCCTCCAAAGACAAACCTACTTCAGCTTATCATTTTTATCCCATTTTTTTTTCCCACTGCCAACAGATGTGGAAAACCCCACAAATCTCAAAGAATACAGTCCACTCCTCTTGACAGCGCAGCTGACTGCAATTACAATGGGCTGCCATGCCATAAAGAGGACAAAGACAGCCAATATGTATAAATGTAACAATATTTGAATTGATTTTTTAGCAGACTTTCCTTGCTGACTCTGATTGCCTCCCTTTTTTTCTTCCATTCCTTCTGGGCAAAAGATACATGTTATTCCAAGAGTGTGCTAAAAATACAGGTAAGTCATAATTAGAAACTTCTGCAAATACAAAATATTTAACTACATTTTTAATTGTAATTTTCAATAAGCTTTTTGGTACACACAAGTTGCTTAGACTTCTGACATTTATTCTTATTTTTGGAGGAGAAATCACTGTTTCTATTCTTGTTTCTCGATTTTTACAATTGATCTCTTGTTTTTCAAGATGAAGCAAAATAGTTTTTCTGGCACTAGAAGAGCTAGACAGGAGATCTATAATTTTAAAATCAATTTAAATCTTATAAAATTGACCAACTATCAAAGGGTAAGAAAGAGTAATTTTTACACTGTTTCAAGCTCAAAAGCAGTTCCTTACTGTCCTCTAGTGGAGCAGTGATATCCTCATAGACACTACCTGCTCCTTCTTGTAACTAAACCTGCTGCCCTTGGAGAAGGACACTTCATGACTTTATCAGCATCCATCACATCCCTTCTTCTGTGTGAAGGAGTTCTGCTCTGCAATTTCCCCCTCTTCTACATCCCAGTTCCACTTGCTCAGTGAATACTTTAACAGACTTCTCCCTCCACCCTTTCTCAGAACACAAACAGGCTGAATAAAATGGTAGTTAGTAGAATCCCACTGCAATGACTTACATATCTTTAAACAGGCATCCTCTATGAGAGAATGTCTTTTGCACCATGACAAGTTGTAAGCTGTCAGATAAATCATAGTTTGACACCTTCAAAGTATCTAAAAGGCCACCAGAACAGCAGCTGTAAAAAGTGTCATCTTTTCACATTGCATTTATAAAGGTCTGAAAATCTTGTTTGTTATACTCCTATCAATTAGCCCAGTTCCCATGACTCCATAAAACTCATCACACTGCAGGCCCACTGATCTCCTTGGAATCTTTTTTAAAGCCTCAAGGCAGAATTGTTACTTTGTCCTCTTTGACCACCACAGCTGGTTTGAGTGCCATGTTCCATGCTATAGTGAGGGACTAAGAAGTTTCTTCTTACCTTCCAACCCATGGGAGCTCCAATTCTGTCCACCACTCTCATGGACCCTTTCTGCCATCTCAGTTCCCAACAGCTCTGCCCACCCACCCTGCAAAGAAAGTTCTCTAGGCACTTCCATAATGAACATCGCTGTAAAAATCCCACCTTTTCTTGTCAACTTACCTTTAAATGTTCCCATTATTGTTTGATCTTTTACTTTACCTTTCACTTTTACCAATAAAGTTTGTTCTGATAGTTCTTAAAATAGGATTTATAGTTCTTTCTTTCAGAAACTTTCTCAAACAGCCTACTTCATAGCAAAATTTACATTTGGTAAATTGTACTTTTCTTTGGTGGATGCTTCCACTTTTCTTTTGGTGGATGTAGCTTCTACTGTGTAGAGGTTCTCCCTAGTTAAAAGCAGTCTCCTACTCTATCTTGTGAAAACTTCTTTTTTAATGGATAAATATTTATTCAGAGCATGTAATAGTTGTTCTAAACCAATTTTCAAGATACTTGCACGAATTCCACTTTTTGGCAGCACCTGTTAATATTTTTTCAGTTTAAACATAAAAAATCAGGAAACAGACTTACCTTGGTTCTTTGACTGCCTGCTCCAAGGAATGATTTTACAGCATCGTAAACATTTATTGTCAGCATGTGTTAGTCCATATGGGAACAACTAAAGACTTCCATTGTTTTTTGGCTTTAAGCCTTTGGTGTTCCCTAGGATGTACCCCTGTGAAATGCTGAAGTAAGTAAACCAACTAAGCAGGTAGGATGGATAGTGCCTACTGTTACACCTTCTACTTTTCTGCAAGGCCTGTAACTTCAACCTAAAAGGATTTTGTGTCATTTAGTGTTACAGTTAAATCACGTTTGTTCTTGGGCCTATGCTACAACCTCTCCAGCAGCAGAACATGCCACCATCCAAATATAAATACAGCTGAATTTAAATGGTCCTATCCATCAAGTTTTTAAATATATTTTTATACCCACACATAAAGTACAATAGAAATTATTGCTACATTTTTATATATAAATATATATATTTATATACCCCCAGATGTATTTGTACTTTCTATTATTTTATTTTCACTTAGGGCATTTCAATAGTTGCTTGCTTTATGATCTCTTTTCAAAAGAGTTCTCAGTGGTTGAACACAACTCTGATTGTAGTTTCCTTATTCCTAAGGATCTTACAGTGATACCTACAGTATCTATGTAGGTATCACCCTACCTCTGTGATACTGTATGATCTTACTTTCCAATGCAAGTATGCAAATATATCCCCAGCTACAGAAGATTAATTTAAAATACCTCTGGGGAATCCTTTGTAATCTAGGTGATGACTATTGCTGGCCATTAGGAGAACTCTGGGCAGAGCTGTCACCCAAATTTAGAAATAATAATGCTTATCTTGATCAAAAAATGGGACACATATATGCAAAGATATTTCAAGGAAAAAATAAAAGGAATATTGGATATTCTAATTTAAACACTGAGGAAAACATGGTGCTATACATTTAACACCAGAATTGAAGAAAGACACTTGGACTTCCTGGTTTTCACACCTCCAAATTACGAACAGTAGACACATTTCATATTTAATGCAGCTTTATTCCAAATAGATATAACCATTTTTGCAACAAGAGAAAAGAAATACAAGAAAATCCAGAGCAAAACGAAAGCACCCTAGAAAATTGTCATTTCTGTTCTTGTTGACAGACATTTACCCTTGCAAGAACAACTGATTTCAGTGACTTCAAAGCAGTTACTCGCTGGCACAAAATTTAGACAGACTGCTGGAATTTCAGCTGCTGGCCTTAAAGAAAAAAAAAAAGTACGAGACTTGTCTGACAGATGCAAAAACGAATACAAAATGTATTAACACAAACATACATTAAATAGTTTTGTTTCCTGGTACATCAGACTTGTGAATGAATTTTATAAAACATATTCAATTAAACAATTTATCTATCATTGTGGAAAACACAGATCTTTATTTCAAGTTTATATTAACTATAAATATCTACAGACAGGAAGGATACACTTCAGGCTGGCACTCTTTACTTCCCCATCCTTTATGTCTTCTGCTCTTTGCCTTTTGGAGAAAACATTACAGCATAGGGCTGCCGCCTTTTTGGACGCTGACAGGGAGCAAGATCCTCTTTAATGTAGCCTTAAAAAGAATAAACCTCAGGTAAGAAATATAATATAAAAACAGGCATAACTTTAGCTTTAACATGTGTTTAGCCTCAAAAAATAACTTGTAATTTTTTTTTTTTCCTTTTGGGGCAACTAGTTCTGACTTCACATAAAGTTTTGAGATCCCAGTGTGCAAATATCATTCATTAAAATACACAGCTGCTTTCTAGTAGGTGACTGCACAGTAATGCAATACAGAGCGTTGACAATGAAGAGCAGAATGGAAACTATGAATTGTTCATCTATTCATAACAAAACTGCACTTTTCATTTTCTTTCTACCAAGGATTTTACATAAGAGTAACAAAATATGCAAGAACTGCTAATTCAATTCACTAATAAAAATCACTTTTAAAAATGTAAATCCTAGTCATACAGAGGAAACTTCAGGCACATGTGTTTTGTAGATTTAAACAGTACCCCTCTCTATTTTAAGTGCACCTAGATTTATTAAAGACTGAAAAAAGCCAAACATGAGCCTATGGATCAAACACACCTTGAAAGCTCTCCGATAAGTGTATAGAAAATTTCTATAACATGCTCAACTTAGCTAACACTGACAGTGAACAGACAACTTATGCAAGTCAGTTTTAGCACCTGGCTTTTGTCAATTCCTTACTGTTTATCAGTAACAATATCCACCAAAATGAGAGTAGTAGACTTCTACCTCATAGTTGGAAAAGTCTGTCTATGTAACTCAGTTATTAAAAACAAACAAACAAACAACCAACCACCCCACAAACAGATGGTTCAAGATACTAATAAGGAGTAAAAAATACCTATGTTATAACCCACTACTTTGGAGTGGCAAGAGCAATTGCTCATCGTGGGAACTCTCTCTTATGTTTTAGTTCTCTTGCTGCACTGCTATAAAGTATTTTCTTTTCCATGGGAGGGCTGATCCAAAGTCTGTCTCTGATATGCTGTTGAGGACCATTAACAACTGGACTGCTCTTACTCCAGGAGAACAAGGAGACAGCCAAGAAGCTATTTTTTAATGAGGCTGCAAGCAGATTCCACATGGGTAGTAACAAGTATATGGTTCATAAAAATCAAGGCTCCCTGTTCTGAAAGATTAAGGATAGTACTGCACATACACAACTCTGGCATTTTCCTATGCCTGACCTGACACTGTTACAAGAACAGATAAAAGCAAAGATTAATGTTTCACAGCTACTGAACAAGATACAAGTTACTCAGATTTCCTACTGGACTCCTCACCCCAGCATTTCATCACTTCTGAAGAACTGCACATAGAGTACACTACAAACTCACCTTGTATTAACATATTTTGTAAAAACTCGTTTTTACATCAGGCTCTAAGATTTTGAAAAATTACTTAGAAAGAACAAACTTCTATGTGAAGATGAGTTAAAAAAAACCCCCAAAACCAAACACCACATCTTTTCATTGTCACTAACAAGCAGGCTACATGTATGAAAAGCTGTTTAATGACACCTTATCTGCAACATTTCCATTATCACCTGGTATTATGAAGCCCTAAAAACACTGACAAAGGACATCAGTAGTGCTGCCTGTCTCTCCTAAGTAACTACAATCTCTCAGCCTTTGCCTCTGAAAATCCAGTCCGTGCTTATGGTAAAAATAGGTAGGGCTTACATTAAGTTCTGTGAAAATCCCAATTATTTCTGCCTTCGCTATCTAGGCTCTTAAGAAATTCTCCTTATATTCCTCTCTTAGCAGTACAGGAACTGCTAAAACCAGATAATATTTATTAAAAATAATGGCTGCTGATAAACAGATGTCAACAGGACTGGGTGAGGAAGGCTCTACAGGAACTAGAGATAATTTCGGGGGTGGGGGGAAGAGCTTTAAAAAGTACTTTTCAAGATTTTTTTTTTTTTTTTGCACAAACCTCTTTCCACACAGGTTTGGGTGGAAGGAAATCCAACCTCCCAGAAATTTTCAGGAGTATTTGGAGGAATGTAGCGAAATCTGTGCCTTGAACAGGAAGCCAGTTTCTTCTCTCTCTCTTCTTCTGGAATGTCTGCATAATACTGAATGTAAGGGAGGGGGAAAAAAAAAAATCCCAGTTTACAAATTCATACATAATAGACTGACTGCTTTACACAATCGACATGATCAATCACTGTGTTTATTAACACAGTTACCTAAAAACAATGGTGAGGACAGCCAGAGTAGAGATTCGTTATGCAAGGGACAAACACCTGGTAATTACCCTAAAAGCTTACTGAATTTACAGACTAAGTATAACTTAATCGTGGCAAATTTGTTAACCTTCTGTCTTTTAACATACCATAAGTAACAAGGTTTAGGCATGTGTACAATTACTTATGTTAACAGTTTACCGACTGATTTTACAAAGCTAAGTAGCACAGGTGTTGAAAGAGATCTACTTTTTAAAATTTATTAAGCATCAACTTGCATTTACAAATAAAACAAAAAAGGGGAAAAAAAGCTGCTACAAAGCCCATGCTGCAGAATTATTTCCTTCCAGTATCCAAATTTACAGTAGTAACTTCAAACCCAAGTCAAATGCTTCCTACTTACTTATCCTCAAAATAGAAGTAAATAGTTAGTTTAAGTAGCTGACTGACTGGGACTCCAGTAATTATCTGCCAGCTGAGCATTCTCTATAGTAAATTGGCTATACTCTTTCATCCCAACAGCTGTACTGGGGGCTGCAATGAGAAAAGTATATATTCCCTCCTAACCTTTTTGCTGGGTGTTCCCCTAAGTAGCATCATAGAAAGTTAGGGTATATTTTTTTCCATGCAGTTTTCCACTGTTTTGATTTGTATTTCTAGTTGTATCTCCTAAAAATACAAATCTGGACCTTACAGCACATAGAGGGTCAAAATACTTTTAAAGTGAATGCATTGTTTGATTCAAGTGGTAAGTCAACAATCACAGCCCCACAAGCAACCTGACCCTTGTGAAAATGGTAAAACAATTCTACTGAAAAGGTGGTGTTGCAATTCAAAAAGGCAAATTAAAGTTTATAACTCATTCAATCAGATGGAAAGTGACTTAGACTGGGGAAATCAGGAAAAGAACAGGATACCTCTACCAACAGATTATTTCATGCTCCTAGCTACTGGCAGGATTTCAGAAAACCTACTTGGAATTGTAAAGTATGCTCATTCAATTTTTACTGACAAAAGTTAAGAACGAGGTGTTAAGTCAACAAAATTAACTATAAGAATTCTATAATGTCTGTGTAAGACAAATATTGCTGAGTTTTATTTAGGGATAATTAGCAGTGCTCCTTATTTTGTCCTGTAAATAGCCTGAAATTTTAGAAATTCATCTACTAAAAGTTGGTAGTGTGTTGCATTTTTTAAAATTAAAAATTTTATAATGAGTAAGGAATAATTACAGATTCAACAATGAAAAATACAGAACAGTTTACTAGGAACAGAAAATAAGAACAATCAAAAATCAAGATAAGCATGTTCTAAAAATAAATTAGAAATAAACTTTTCTTCTTTGGCTCGTTTAGAAATCTATTAGAGTTGACAGAGAATGAGAGTTACATATGTCAGCTAAACAGCAAAAAGAACTCCCAGCTGTTTTCTAGATTGATCTCACTATCCAAAGCATTTTTAATCCACACAAAACATTCGAGCTAGGCTTTTCCATGTGTGAAGATACTGCAATCTCATCTTGTCTTCCCGGTAAGTTAATTGTTTATACAACTCTACAATTTGCAGTTTCAGAAAGGGAACAAACTCTAAAAATATTCCTCCCATTACTTTAACAAAAATTTACAGAAAAATTCCTGTAATCTAAATGCATATAAAAACATCTGAGTGATTCTCCTACTCACTTAAGTGTAGCTACACTTAAACAACCACATGAACAAATGTTACTTTTACAAGCTACCCAGTAACTTCTGCCTATAATCTTTGTCCGATAACATCAGAAGGTTACAAAAAAACAAAGTAAGACTTCTTATCAAAAGTTCTACACTGTAAAGTGAATGAGATGCTTCCACAAAACTTTGAGATAAGCATTTATAAATATCACTAATATCAGCCTGCTGTGGCACGTGCAGAAGTTGAATTTCAGGTCTTCTCAGAGTGACAGTAACTGATCCTACTCACACCACTTGCAGTACAGGGCCAGAATCAGTTTACTGATCTCTATCCACTCCCTAAATATTCCCTTAGACTTTGGCAGCTTTTCAAACCCATATGGCTAATCAGCAAGCCAAGACTTTTCTAAAGCATCATTTATGCTTTATCCAATACTCCCTTCTTCCACAGGCATGTAATTCAAAGCTAGTTTTATTATTGTGCAATGTCACAGTCAAGCATTCTACACATTATAAAACTTTAATCTTGAATGGTATAGACTTAAAAAAAAAAAGCCCCAAAAAGCCAAAACTAATAGCAAACCCCAACTTTCCTAGCATTTAATGTAGAAACCGACTGTTACAAAACTGGAGCTGTGAATGTTTCCAGACACCACAGTTATCACTCCAACTTGACAGAAAGTAACAAGAACTGGATTTGCAGAAGGAAGATCTTTAGCTTACAGAAACAGGAAATTAAAATGCTTAGCACATGGCTCCGGAACCATGAAACAGACTGAAAGTTGGGCGTTGTTTTGTTTTCTTTCAAATTCTTTAAATCAAATATATTTTTTAAAAGGTATTTATAGCTAACTGTAAATATTAAATATTTGTATTTAATGAGTTTTACCAAAACTATTTTTCAGAAAATATTTTCATTAGAAACATACTCTAATAAATTTCTTCAGGTAAGTAAATGTGACTTGACTTTAAAGTGAATAGCAAGAGAATCTCTGGAAAATGCTGGTTCTAAATCATAGTGGAAATTAAGTGGAAAGATTCCTGAAAATCCACCACTGTTCACTCATTAATCCACACTTTACTGAGTCATCATTTGTTAGATCATGAAGGCTATTAATGGCTAAATAAAATATGTTTTTACTACACATGTAATTACATCAATATTTTATCTTTACGCGAAGTATCTGTGAGCAGTTTAGTAAATAGAAAGGGAGGAAAAAATGTGTAATGTGAAACCTACAATTTTGTACTTTTTAACAAGTATTTTAAACATTTTGCATGCATTTGCATAAATATACACATTGTTGCCTATGCTGATACAATTATCTGAAAAAAATTACCCAGAAAACAAAGAAAAAAAAAATCAACCAAATCAAAGTGAGATTTGTCTATCTATATAAAGGTACAACAGGATATAGAACTTACTTATTCCAGCACCTGTAAAGTTCATAAAAGCTTTTGATTCAAAGTTTGGAAACCTGCAATATTCTTTGACCAGCTAATATATCTTTTATTAACAGTAATCTTACTGGAACCACAATGTAAAAAGCTCTTCCATATACAGATAATACACACAAAAAAAACCAAACCCAAGGCCTTCCATGCTATATGCAGCTACTACACTAAAAACAAACAAACCACCTGCAAATCTGGTTATCCAGCTTTGGTAAACACTTACTTCGCAGCTACTGTAGGTAATGATGATGATGATGCAACCAGATTAATAATTAAAACCAGCACCTAGATACTGTTTTGAATTGGGAGAATGGAAGATTGACAAATTTTAAAGCACTACTTACTATTTCACATTCCTTACAAGTGTGGCCAAGTAATTTTCTTCTTTCTTCTTTTTTTCGAATAACCTCAATATGAGGAAAATCTAACACAGTATTCTTTCTGAAAAACAAAAATGTTTTCACATTATAGTACTTTTATTTCTTCTACATGATTGGAAATCTACATTTTTTTAGAACACAATGATGGATGATCAAGTTAAAAAAATAATTCAGAAATTGTCTACAAAACCCAAATCATACTGCCTTTCATAGCTGAATAGGGCAATTTTTATAAATAAAAGAGTTTTCAAATGTATTATCAACTTTTACATAACCAGAGATATGTGTCTCATTATTATGGCTTTTCATAGTGTAAAAGTAACTACTATATAGAAATTATTCAAATATAGATCTTGTATAGATGATTTATTTTTATCCAAGACAGAGTTGTGCTTGCAATTATTTCCGTGAGAGGACCATATGTTGGGGTTCAAGATCAGTAGGTTCTTTTCAATTTAACTGCTCTCAAAACAGTAAAATTTTTCCTCTACAAAGAAAACATGCACTGAGGTAAAATATAAGCTAACTGAAGGGCTTGGTACCATTACAAAATGAAGATTCAGACTTCCAATTTGATTATACTGGAAGGCAACAGAGGAAGCACTAAGAGGTGCAATTGTTGAACACTATTCATTTATTGCCTAGAGAGCAAGGGGCAAAAATACCAGAGAATGAAAGGTTTTCATTTGTACAAGCAGCCCACAGGTTCTTAGATCATAAATTCAGGCATGACCACAGGCCTGCAAGAAACCACATGGATTACAAAACACTGCATTCACTAAAACTATAAAAAGCAGAAGAGGCAATCCCTTCTCTTCGGCAAATGTAATAGGCATCTCAACATTTTCTTCCCCTACCCTAGTTTTTATCTAAAATCTTTTATCTAATGTAGTAGATCTTCTACCTCTGCATCTTCAGCTGCTAGTCTGTCACACACAAACTCATTTATTTTATGGAGAATCAAGTTCCCTATAGGGATGGTACAAACAGCCTTAAAATGCCCATACAGAACAAACTAAATTACCTCTCATCACTCTTGAAATAAGGCTCCACAAAAGCTTTCTGCTTGGCTTTATCTTGTTTATCCTCATGTTCTGTAAATATACATGCAAAACAAAATATAAGATTAACAGACTGTCCTGCAGAAACTTCTATAAAATTATTAACCGACTGTTAAGAAATATAAAAATGCTTTGTACATTTCAGTCTGAGACAACAGATTCAAATAGATACTAAAATTAATACAGAATAATAGAACCAGCAATCAAAAAACATTACTGCAGCAGAAGGAAAACAGCAGTGAGACAAGCAAAAAAGAACATCAAAGGAATGGCTGCTTAAAATACAAAATACTGTAAAATCTTCAATAGAACCTAGAACAGTGAGAAGAAAGGAAGTAAATACTGTAGCCAACACCTAGTGTTTCTTTTAAGAGTCACTTTGGTGTTCTGCTGCTGTGCCAACTTCCTCTACACCTTCCACATTTCTGTGGTGATAAATGAACTACCAAAAAAAAAAATCATATTGCTTTATGTTATGTCCTTACAAGTAATTAACTTTACCACAAATTTATGCAAAAAGAACAGGTGGTTAATTCGGCATATTTGTTCCTAAAGAACAGAGTCTGATTTCAAATCAACCCTTGTAGTTTAAGTAAGCTAATAAAGACAAAACCAAAATATATCCCCACCCTTTAGTTTCTTGCTTGCTGCTGTTATTCCCTTATCCTGCTCTTCATCATGAAGAGTTTCTTTTTCATCACATGCAGAAGGACTATCTTCTGGTAGGCAGGATTCATATTCTTCATGGGTTGTCCGATCAAACATATCTGTTATTTCTCCTCCTGTTATTAAAAGCACAAAGAACACCCAAATCAGTGTCGCAATGATTTTAGTCAAGAAATTTTGGCATTTTGACCAAACGTCTATCAAAAGAATTAACATTTACTTACTGCTCCAGTACCAATTAACTCAAAAACAGCTATACCTTTATTCTTGCTGCAACTTCTCTGTCAATGTTTCAAATGTCAATACTCATCTGAAAAATATCTGAAAAATAAATGGCCAATACTAATTTATTTTTCAGATACCTTGGATCCCATTTCTAAAATCTGATTAACTGAGGTACCACTGTGAGGTACCTTTAACCTTAATACTGGATACGTGAAAATTTTTGTTCTTGTAATTACGGACTTATCTAAGCAGAAGGAAATGTTTTGCAGGTAGGAAATAGTCACTGCCCTGCAGCCATGATTCACCACATACCATATGCTAAAAGTGATATAAACACATTTGGATTTATTTTAAGCATACTAGTTCTATTTATATGTCATTAAAAATGAATATGATGCACTTACATAGAAAACTTTCAAAGCTGTTTACTGCAGGTGAGATCAGAACTGTTATATGTTATATGAAATATGTCATATTTCACTGTAAAGGAATAGCTACTGGCTCTCTCAGCACTAATTCTGTCTTTTTTTTTTTAACCTATGTTAAAAAAAAAAAACAAGCTCAAAACCCACCACCAATTCTCAAGAAAATAGACTGATCTGTGCAACCAATAAAAATACCGATAAAAAAGTGGTATTTTCTGCAAAACATTTTCTACTATCTAGCCATACAGGAAAAAAGAAGTGCCCTTTTACTCTTTCCTCCTCCTCCTCAAAAAACCAACCAAACAAAAAAACTTCAATAAACCCCCAAAACCCCACCATACCACAAAAAAGCAAACTGAAATGAAGAAAGGAGGAAAAAAAAAAAGTCTTACGTGGACTGCTTTCCTGATTTTGCTCTTGATTTTTCATTTTTAATAGCACACTGTCACTAACATATGTATAATCCATATCAACAACTTCCCCTCCAACTGTGGTCTGAGAATCACCCTGGGAAAAAAAAAAGGCAAACATGAAAATTGCACCCAGAAGCAACTAGTGTAGTCAGTATCAGTGCTGTGTATCTGAAACACTTCCAAAGCAGTTACTGACTTCTTTTTGGACAGTGATTTACATTTTTTCCTGCAGCTTACAGCCTCGTTAGAATTCTTTCTCACAACCATTTGACTACTTTCATATTGAGAATATGCCTGCTGAGTTTACGAAGTACAATTAAACAGTGGAAATGTTTTAGGGTAACTGTAGCATGAACAAATAACAAATGAGCCAAATTAAGAATTTTGTTACAAAGTGGGTTTGGTCTGCTCAGAACAATGCTCATGATACTACTTTGCAGGCTTTTTCAACATCATAGAACATGCAAACTTATTATAAAAGTTCACCTTTGTATCAATCACAGTAATGTCCATTTTGTACTGTGAAAGGTCAGCTCCTGGGTCTATGCTCCACTGGAAGTTTTCTAAAGAGGGTTTATCTTTCAGATCTGTATGCACAGAATATGAGAAAAAAAGACAAATAATCAGAATCAAACTCTGCCAGAAGTATCTGATCCCCCTGGTTGTTCTGTGTCTTATAATGGCACTCAAGGTGATCTGCTCCATAACTTTCCTGGTCTCCTGGGTCAGGCTGACAGGCCTGTAGTTCCATGGATCCTCACTTCAGCCCTTCTTGTGGATGAGTGTCATATTTGTGCACCTCCAGCCAACTGGGACCTTCCTGAGGTTTTATTCAGGACTGCTGATAAATGATGGAAAGTGGCCCTCTAAGCACTTCTGCCAGCTCCCTCAGTGCCCTCATGTGGATCCCATCTGGCCCCACAGACTCGTGTGTGGTTAAGTGGTGTAGGACATCACCAACAACTTCCCCTTGGATTATGGGGGCTTCATTCTGCTCCCTATTCCAGTCTTCCAATTCAGGGCCAGGGTACCCTGAGAACAACTCATCTTACTATTAAAGGTTTAGGCAAAAATTCTCTAAGTACCTCATTCTTTGTCCCTATGTTTCCCCCACATCCAACAAAGCAAGGATATTCTCCTTAGCCCTCCTTTTGTTGCTGATGGATTTACAGAAACATTTTTTATTGCCTTTTATGGCAGTAGCCATAGCTGGGTTTTGGCAATTCTTATTTTCATCCTGTGTAATCTCACAACAACCTTGTAGTTCTCCTGAAGCTGCCTGCCCCATCTTCCTAAAGTCATAAACTCTCCTTCTTTACCTCTGAGCTCTAGCCAATGCTCTCTGTTCAGTCAGAGTGGCCTTCCTTCCCATTAGCTCACCTTGCAGCACGTGGGACAGTCTGCTCCTCTAAGATTTCCTTCTTCAAGAATGTCCAGACTTCTGGGACTCCTCTACCCTTCAGAACTGCCTCCCAAGGGAGGACTGTCAACTGGTCTCCTAAACAGGCCAAAGTCTGCCCTCCAAAAGTTCAAGGTAGCAGTTCTGCTACCTCCCACTTCTTACTTCTCTGAGAATGGAAAACTCTTATCATTTTCTGACTGTCATAACCAAGATGGCCCCCAACCATCACTTTACCAGTCCTTCTCTGCTCACAAAAAACAGGTCCAGGGGGGTGCCTTCCCTAGCTGGTTCACTACTGAAGTTAGACCAATGACAATTCAAGTGTCAGGTCTAAGCAAAGAGTACAAGAGTGTCTGATTGCTGTTCCCAAGATGCCTCTTGATTTATCTCTGAGGGGAATATTTAGATTCCAAGCTACATGGTCACACCAACTACTGGAAAGTATCTTTTAAATTGATAAAGCAAGTATTTCTAAATAAAGTATGCAGTGTAACAGCTTGGCTGAGGAGTACAGAAGCTTTGATTCTACAATGCTAGTTCAAAAAAGTTAGTTTTCCAAATGGGAGCACTTAAGAGGAAAGAAGATACATGCTTTAGAAAGAATATATGACAGCTTGTGTTCATTATCACTAAAGGTACAAATTTCTTTACCTGATCATTAGGAATAATGAAAAATATTAACATAATGACTTATGCTTCCACTTGGGTGGTTTTCAAGTATTTGATATAGTTTAAACTCAAACTTCATGAGATTATTACACTGCAACAAGTAACAATGCTAAACAAACAATAAAGAACAAGTTTCCTAGCCTGTTGAATGTACACCTGAATACTAATGATATTTTACTATACAGTGGCAAAAGTATGCCAGGAAGACAAAGACTTGTAAATGCTGGGGATGATCTTGAGAAATTCCAAACAGAACATGACTGAATTAGGAGCAGGACAAAGGGATTGAAGTGGAAGAAAGGAAGACAGGAAAAATTCTATTCGGTCACAGGACAGGCTGAGGGGGTAGGGAGGCAGTAAAAGGAACATTTTCATCAAGTTACCTTGCTCATTTTGCTGTGCTTTACTTTTTGATAGTCTACAAGGGTTTGGCTGAAGTACAGATGCTGGTTCAGACTCTCCAAGTCCTGTCCTTGTTTTCTTTCTATTTGGTACATGGCCACTGGCAACCTAACAACATATTGCAATTTTACTATTTCCCAAAACTTAAATAATATACTTCAAAGGATAAGAAAAAGAGTCAGAAAAGCATACCTTTACATCATCAAAAAGTTCCTCTGTCTCTGCAGAACTCAGCAGTGGTGCAAATTTGAAGGGAGGGACTTCCTCTTTCATAGGGATCTGGTTTTTCCTGTCAGGGAATATTTTTCCCAGCATTGCCTCTTGTACATAGGATTCCTCTTGTAAATCTCTGCCAAACAAACAGCTCTCATTGCCGGCATTTTGAATGGGTGATGAACCTTCAGGAATGGTCTTCCCTACGTGTGAAAAAATGTCATGCAGAGTCACTTGCTTCAGTCTATTTTTATATGTCTCCTCACTCCCTTGTTTTTTCTCCTGACCACGAACTCCGGAGAAGCGATCAGACAGATCCAAGGGCTTGTCACCTGCATGTTCCCCATTCACCTGCTGAACATCGGATCGAAAGGGCACAGAGCTCTCTTTGCTGAATGATGTTTTCTCACAGCTAACTGCACAATCATCTTCAGCTTTCTTTCTCTTAGCACACCTGCCTTCTAGCTGCTTCTGGTATACAGGAAGGACGTCACTCTTGATCACCTCATTTTTAGCTGTGCAGGTGTTTCCAACACAGGTTACAGCCTCATTAGAATTCTTTTTCACAACCATTTGTCTGTGGGCAGAGGCCTGGCTGATAACTGAGTTGATTTCTGTCCCAAGATTCAGCGGTGCAACAAAAGCAACATCTTCAGATTTTGATCTACTTTTATGAGATCTGGAATTGGATGGATTGTTGAAGAGGTTGGTTTTGAGGTGAGGCTTCAATCCTGAATCTAAAATACAAGGAGTATGAACTGTACTTGAGTTGTTCCTCGTGCTGCTAGAAGCTCCAAATACAGGAGAAGCTACCTGATAATCCCAGTCATCATGTGGTGGAGTGATATGAGATGGATCTGAAATACTGAATATAATGAGACATGAGAGATTTTTCTGGTGTTACAAATGGAAGGAGAGAAACTGGTATTATAATGTTTCCTATTGCTGATCTGCTTTAAAGTTGTGTGAGCTGCACACAATTAACTGAAAACAGAAGGAAAAACAAAAATCAACCTATTCTACAGATAGGTACTGTTGCACTTAAGAGCTGTAGAAGGCCAACAAAATACAGATTTCATCCTTCATTTTTGTGCGTCGCGTAAAATTTTGTTCCATGTTCAACTGAGAACCAAGGACAGAGTTAAGCCTGTCTAAGTATCTTCTCTATCCAAGGACTCCCTACCTTTCAGTGCAATGAAAAGGAAGAAAGTGAGAATGGTTGCTATAGGAGCCTATTTAGGTACTTGTAGAGATCTTAAAACCACAACAGATTCTCAAAGCTTCTGCAAGTGAAGGAAAAAAGTGCAAGCTCCTTTCAGGTACTTTTTTTTTTTACCTGTCATCAACAAAACATCCACTCGAGACAACAAATAGGGACAAAAAATAATTCAGTTTAGACCACAATATCCTGAGGAGAGTGGGAAGGACAACAGTCAGTTGGTTTGACACCTAGTCAGAGCAATAGGATCCTTCCTGCATTCCAGCTCCAGGCCCACTATCCACAGAGTTATGGGCCTCGGGAGATACCTTGCAATAATGAGAAGCTAGAAAAGAAGGGACAGTGTACACAGGAAGCCCAACCCAGAAATTTGTGAATTAAGTCTGCAGTTTTGTATTCTATCAGCTTCTTTGCTTCTCATGTTATTTACTTGAAAGAAACCGCTCTGATACGAAAATTCTTACTTTCATCTCTATACCTTTAAAGCAAAATATCACAAGGTTTGAAATTCTATCATGACCCAAACTTCTACAAGCCTGCCTAAAACAATATTATTATAACTGAGAGGAAACACACCCTAAATTGTTGTCATCATTTCTTGATTCAGAAGCTGGATGTTTTCTTGAGTCTTCAGACTGCATGCTCTCTGAGGCCTGGCTCATAACTGTATTAGTGAGGGGAAGATTCAGTACACTCTGGGACTCCTTGCAAGTGGTGAAGGAAAACAAAGAAGAGAAGTGTGAGAAGATATTGGATTTGAAATTAGAAATATGCTTGCTTGGTTCATAAATACTCTGAAGACCCATTCACATCAAAACATTAAAAACTCTGAAAAATAATAAAAGCTAAGAGATGAAATTTGTACCAGCAGCTTTAAAGAAATCTTATGGAAATTGAAAAAGTTCACTCACATGCATGGACACAAAAACATTCTGCATACTGCAATTTTCATGGTAGTTACAAACCAAAACCATCAAATAATCTCACCTGAGTCACCTACACTGCCAAAAAATATTTTTCTATGTCTTAGATTTGATTACTGCACAAAGAGAATTTAGCAGATCCAAGGATTTAGATCACTGTAATAACAAAACCTGAAAGGAAGAACCATGTCTCTGTGCTCCTTCTCAACCCCCCAAAGACAGGTTAGCACAGTTCTCTCTCTTTTTGTTAAGGCAAGTCGGTAAAGATTAAGCAAAAGCAAACCAAAGTGAGCTTAGTGAAGGTCAGAATACCTTTGCAGAATTTTAATGCAAAAGAGAAAAATATTGGTTTTGAAAACAAGTGGCCCAAAAAGTTGGTTATGTAAGAAATTTGGGAATACTTACAGGTTCCTCTTCAACACTAAGTCCAATTGTTTCTGCGACAACTGCAGCCAAGTTAAAAGATGGCTTTGGAACAGGGTATCCTCCCACCCTAGATTTATCTTTGTGAGTAGAAAGAAGATCACAGTAAGTTCCATATGCATTATAGTATCTTGCTCAACTCATAGAGACGGTAGAAACACAGAACTAAAAAGATCACAAATTAAAACTGTCATCTATGGAAATAGTTTGATCTCTGTCAGATAAAAAACATATCTGGAAGTGGTAAGTGGCAAAAGAATTTCCAATGAGAGCAAACTGCTGTATCAGCACAGAGAAATATGGGTCCAATTTCAACACAGCTCCCCCAAATTAAAAATCAATGTAAAAGTTGCTTTTCACACTTCCAGTCCAGGGCACAAATAATCTGATAAAAGCATGCAGAACAGAGATAATGTGTATTTATAATACAATGCTCATCTTGCATATTTCTTGACAGTCACCATTATTTTTCTTTTTCTTTTCTTTTTTTTTTTTTTAGGAAAACAAATAGATGAGTTTCCCTTCTTTGAGGAGTTGAACATTACTCAGTTCATTAAACTGGGGCAAGATAATAAGACTGGAAAGTACAAGAACAGCAACCACCACAACCTTGACTTGCCTGAGTAATTCCATGCTGATTCTCACAGTCATTAATGAATTTAAAAAGGTGTGTGTTTTATTAGGCTTCTGTGTTAAAAAGTTAAAGAGATGAAACCTCAGTTTTACAATATTTTTGCCTGATTTTAAATGGAATTTAAACTAAATCTATTAATACACTTACTTGGCACAGGGGACAGCTTTGGATCACAGGTGTCTGCCACTAGCATCTCTCCTCCATGGAGTGTGCTCACTTGTGTGGAAAAGAGTGGAATTTTTCCAAAGTCTAGGAGATGTGGAAACATTTTCACATGGTGAAATTAGGTATCCTGTTGTGATCATTTTGTGTAGCTACAGACAATGACCCTGATCTTAAAAGCACTTGAATGCGAGATTTAACATGTCAGTAGATCCAGCAATCTAAGCACATCTGGTAATTTGTGACAAAAATATGTCAGAATAAAAATAAAATAATAAGTATTTAATATAAATAATTTTTCTCACAAATATGATCTCAGCCAGTCAGCCCTAAAATAATACCAACACAAAATGACACCACTATCTAGTCTGACCACATAAAAATAGTTACTCAAGCTGTATCTGACCTGTTAATAGGGCAATGAAACTATCGAAGAGTGAACCCTCCAAGACAACAGTGTTCTGCATCAGCTAAGGTAATAAAAAGGTGAAAAACTTGAGATCTGAATTATGAGAAACATTTGCCATGTAGTCCTTTCTACCTTGATGAACACTAGCTTTTCAAAGCCATAAACTATGATAGGTATTTACACCATTTCTTACATATTAAACTCTGGATGCATTTAGGAGCTCCATTTTTAATATAGAATATGGAAAGAGAGAGATATGCTTAGAAAGGAGAGATTACTCACAGCACTAACAATTTCAAATGCAAAATAAAGGGCATGAATAACCAGTTCACCCTTTTCATCCCATAGTTATCCTATTTTTATTCTTGGGAAGAGGCTATTAGTCAAGACTAATATTTAGATGTATTCATACTTAAAATATCTTTTTTTTATGCCACAAGATAAATTGACCTGTATGATATTTCCTGTGTATCAATAAAATGCAAGCACAAAGTGCCTTATTTCACAAAAATACTTTTTGTAGATAAAGTATTTTAGAGTTATTTCCATGACACTACAGAACAAAGTCTGGAAATTAAATGCACACAATACTTCTGAACTTAAGACACAAAACAAATGCAAACAGTGTAGAATATAGACAAAGAGAGATCATGGTAGATATCTACCAGTTTCAGTAAAATTACTTCAGTTGCAGAATCATTTCAGAATGTGGCAAAACACCTGTTTCACTCTCCACTAGGTGGTGACATTGCTGCGTGCACAAGTCAAACATTAACAGATGCTTTTTCAGCCAATTTGCACATAAAGAAGAAATACAGGATGGAAAACTGTTACATTTGCATGTGCACGTGGATGAATAAAAGTAGAAGGTTGAGATAAGTTCTGAGCATATCACTGATGTAACAGATACTGCTATCGACTTTTCCCCCGGACTCATGCAATATCACACAAAAAGAGAAAAGGCAAAGCAAAAAAAAAGCACAAGGATTTGTTTTTTGGTTGGGTTTTTTCCCCCCTCCTTTGCAATCAAGTTTATACACCATCCTTCTCTTTAGCCCTTAATTAATTATGAAAAGAAAAATAAAAATAGTCTTACCACTGTTGCTTTCCCTAAGTTCCAAATCTGGGGGTGTACGTTCTGTATATCGAACATGCCTGTTCTCTTTTTTTCTTCTCATACGATTAACCAAAGAAAATGAAGATGTTAGAACTGGAGAATCTGGAATGACTCCTTCTTCTGCCTCCACTGCTTGCTGCTTTTGCACCCTGGAGACCAAATCAGGTAGTCAAATAAAACCCCAAGTCAGCAGGATGAAGAGTTTTCAGCTCAGCAAGCAGGACAATCACACAGTTCAAGAACACAACAATTCTGGAAATACAACCACCTCAATAACATTACATTGTAAAAGAGTAATACTCAACCCAGTTTTTAGATACAGCTAACAAAAGATTAACCATTGCTCCATCAAGCCCCAAACCAGCATACAACCCTAGCTTTTCACATTTGAAGTCAACACACAACTGCACTATGGAAGCCCTTTTTCCCAGAAGAAGATAGGTACTGTAGAATTTATAGCCTGTCCTCTGAAGCAGGTGCTTCTTTAACAAGAGAATACCAAAATGGATGGATCAGTGTCTCTCTCCCTATGGAAATCCCAGTATATCTTCACAGTTTACGACCCTGAGATTGGCAGAGCTGGTTAGAGCATGGTGCTGGATCACACCAAGATTCTGGGTTCAATCCCTGGATGGCCCATTCACTTAAGAGTTGCACTTGATGATCCTTCTTGGGTCTTTTCCAATTCTGAATATATTCAGTGATCTGGAAATACTGTCTTAAATACAAAACAGAACCTTTTGGACAATTTTAAATAGTAATGAATGACACCGTATTCAAAGCAATCCCTCTCCGAAGCATGAGGTTACCCCTAACTCAACTCAAAAAGGTCTTCAGGGAATAATGTAAAAAAGCATGTAAAACAAGTAATGCAAAATACAAGATGAATCATGAAATTTACCTTCTCAGTGTCAGCTCTAGCAGCCTGTTGGAGAGTCAGTATATAAAACTACCGTAACAAATAACTAGGTCTTATCTCTCCAAAAACTCTATCTAGACATAGTGTGGAAATAACAACAAAAAGGGACTGATTTTGGATCTTTGAATTTAAATAGTTTGTTGAGTACTTCACAAGGGGTTATCTGCCTTATAGTGGTGGCAGTGAGATGTGGAAGAGGCAGTGAAAGAAAAGCACACAGAAATGTAACTCAGCCTACTTGGTCATCTTCCTGCAGTTCTACTTTCCATTACAATTCTCAAAAGAAAACATGGGCCAAAACATTATTTCCTAACTATAAAGAGAAAGATATAAGGTTATGATCTAAGGGATAAAGAGGAAATACAGATAGATTTTTGCTTGCATTGAAGCTGAACCACAAAATTTTATATAAAATAAGGTAATAGAAAACTTTAAAACGTTGTCTGGCTTGAGACAAAAAGCATTTTTGCAGTTAGGCTTTTTACCACTACTAACTTCAAACACTTAATGACAAATACTGATGCACTCATGTTCTCAAGTCTTGACAAATCCTATTGTGTGATTTTGCAATTCCTCCTTTCTAGCACATTTACACAGAAAGCACTGGAAAACTATATTATCTACTAGCAATATCCTAAGACACAAATCAAAACGAACAACAGAGCAATATATTCATCAATTTACTTTGCAAATTTAAGTTAGCTGTTAGAGCTCTCTTTAAATTTACTGGCACATGCGGCCTTGTTTGACAAATGAAACTAGTAAAAACGTATTTTTCTGCACCTTACCTCTATACAAACCAAGAGGTAGTTGCTACAAAACATCACAGAAAAAAAAACAAAACAAAACATCAAATGAAGCAGCTGCCACACATACTGTACATCATACCTATGTAATAAATAATTTCTGAATCATGGATTTATCTGAGACCCCAGAAGAGATTATAGCAGAAACTTCCTTGTTGTTTCCATCCATGCATAATGAAATCTCAATGTCATAATGAATCAGATAACACAATTCTTCTACACTTTCACTGATTTCACTTCAATGGAGAGTTCTCAGATTTTTATTCCTAATATTATAACTTGGTTACAAAATACACAAGACTGCAAAAATCTGACTTCATATCATGCACTAGAAATAATCTGCTACTCTGCACTTACAATGTGATATTATATTATAGATCTAAGTTGTTAATTTTAAATAAAGTACCATGACTATAGCTCAACCAAAACAACCAAATGCAGTGACTATATTAAAACAGCAGCACCATCATTGTGAATTACTGTTTATCCACTCAACTCTGCACTTATTTGAATGATCACCTACCATGCAGAGCAAATAACTTCTTGGTACATTGGTCATTGTCAGTTTTCCTACATTGGCCAGAGATTTTTTAGTGGAAGCTGGGGTCATGAAGTATGTTACCCCGAGAAGATTAAATGCATACAGAAAAAGACAAGACAACGAAGGTGCAAAGGCCGGAGACAAACTAAGAAATACAAAGGAATAGGACTACAGTCATTCTGAACTAAACTCTAGTTGTTTTACTCCCTACCAAAGTTGAATTCTGACAGAGACAAGAAAGAAACCACATGTATAAAAAACCTTCCCTACCAAGTCCGCACACCCTGTCCCATTTCTCTCAGGCAGGTACACAACTTAGTCACAGACAGGCAAAAGTTTCAGATGACTTCAGACCACAAGAAAGGAACACTATCTCTGCCTTGCACACTACACCACATTCACATATTAACCACAACATTAGATGGCACATTCTTACTATATCAGATGAAAATTTCACAATTTGTAGCTCATTATTTTTATGTCTTGTTATCAAAATTTACTACAGTGTTTTTCTTTTAAAATTTCAAATTTATAATAAAGTTATTTTAAAAATGTATTGCAATATCCTGGGACTTTTTGATTATCTAAATAACTACTTTTCTGAAGTCTTAGCCTAGGAGGAAAGAGATGGTAAAGAAGCAACCAAAAGTAAAGCAAATAAAAGTCTGAGACTTAAGGCTTTGCTATACCCTGTGATCAGGAGTCAAGGAAAATTTCTATGATAAATTTACTTTTCCCAGTTTTACTCCCACTTTAAAACAAAATGCACACAGTTAAAAGAAAATAAAAATCTGCACAAAGAAGGAAACTGGGCTTATGTTGTTATAGTGGCAGTAGGCTATCTTTTCATAGTCTGTCTATCAGAAAGAGGAAGCAAGATTTAAAGACTTAAAAGCTGGTATTTATATTCCCAGCCATTTCTACTGATGAATGGGGAAATAATCCAAAACTTACTCTAGCTCCTTCTGTAATTGCTGGAACTGTTCAGTCAACTTTTTGTTCTCATCCTGTAAGTTGTTTTTTTCATTCACTGAAATTCATAGAAAAAAATATTAAAAAAAATCAATGCACACATGTTAACATGATAATCTCATCAGGTCCTTTATGGAAACAGAACTAATTGTAAAATATAATACCATAGCCCTTCTCTATGGTTTACAAAAATGAAGTTTCAAGCAGTCATTAAAAAAGTAGTAAAATGACATGTTAGAAAAGGCAGAGGTGGCACAATTACTGTATCACTACATTAGTTCTACACAATCATTAATTACTTTTGTCCATGTGCACACAAGTGAGACTGTGTTGTAGAGATGACTGAATTGCTCACTTGTCTCCACGGATAAAATTGCTTCCTTAGGCTAAAGGTAACCTATGAAATATAAAGCAATTTGAATTTGGTTTTAGCCACTAAAGCAACCATTAAGCCTCACCTCCATGCTGTCTCAAACTAACATAGTGATAGATCCCAACTCTTCTGTTAACTTTAATTTTTGTGTTCTTGATTTTATCTTGTTGTTGTCTATTTTGCCTCTAGATTCCTCAGCTGATCTTTTTCATTGTTATATAGATCTCAACCCAAACCCATGGCAGTCTATTGTTGTGTCACAGTTCAAGATTTGTACCTAATAGGTGTCACCTTGATTTTTTAAGGTTCAGAGCTATATTTAGAGATTGGCTGTATCCTGTTTGCTGCTTACCATTAAACTCAGAATATCTTTATGTGAGTGCCCAATATTAGAAGTTCTTGAAACACTGATGTGTTTGGTATTATCACAGAACCTAATATTTCCATAATTTAACTAAGCACCAGAAAGTTATTTTTTGTCTGGCATATCCCGTATTTTAAATCTCACTTAATGTCTGCTTGTACTTGACCAAGCAAAACAACTAAATGATACAAAATAATTAATGGTAAAGATACCATTAACATTTTAAAATTCTGTCCTCTGCTATTCTATGCTTTATACAACCAATCTTTCTGAACTCTCTTTATAAATGTATTTGTGTCCTGCTTGTGTATCACCTGGAACAAACAGTTTAATTTTTCTCACGTTTTATTTCTTGATTTCAAAATGAGCTGGCTACAAGCTGCCTGGTATAAAGCAATTTTTTGTGGCCTCAGTAGGTTATGTGACAGTTACAGGTTTACTGCAGTTAAAGTCCAAGACCAACTACAGCACACAAGCTGGACCCAATTCTGTCTAAACTTGATACTCTGCAATCACCAGTTCCTTTTGAAGTCAGGGTTTTCTTAGGAAAGCTGGCAACCATTCTAGCTGTAGGAATAAACAGAAGCAGTCACATTTTATCTAAAGTAGCTACTTTACAGTGTAAGATTTTCCACGTCAGTTCACTTTCAGTATCAGCACTTCAATCTAAGAAGGTGGGTCAAATGACTAGTCATTGGTATGTTACATATTTTCAGACTGTACAGTTAAGTATCCCCTGACTGAAGTTTTTAGGCTTGCAAAACACACCACATATAAATTATATAAGGTTACAGGAATTACTGGAGAACGAGTTCACAAAATAGCATGTTTTGTCTTCAGACTTGGGGATAAAACTCACTAAGCTCAGTAATAAGTTTGAGATTCTGCTGCCGGATATTTTCAAACTCTTGCTGCTTTTTTCTCATATGTTCTTCGGTTACAGCGCAACGATCACATAACCCCGCTCTTAATCTACAATAAAATAAGAGAAAAAGGTCCCTCTGTTAAAAAAGTATTGCCATGCATGAAGCAGATACCAATGCTTAACAGACCTTTTGAACAATGAAAACCAGAAAACTTCTGACAGCTATGCAGAACACCACTAAGTACTAACCACTAAGTGGTTTTATATGTTCACATAGCAATGTTTTGAGATTTTTGAATGACCTAATACTATGTACTCTGACATTTGCATAAATGATTGTAGGGACTGGATACTTCTAAAACAACATGCATTACTTCACTTAAAATAAATTGTGATTTATATTTGATACTACTCTTAGTAGGATGCCTCACAAAGGGTTTCAGTGGGAAGGTGTAGCATGCTCCACTTTATTAAATAAAGTTCATTTAAGAAAATACAAATAAGCAAATCACTTCAGTAAATAGAATTACTACTGCATCTAAGAAGGATACGTACTGTCATTAAGCAAAAGAATCAAATAAAAAGGACAAATAATAATTTTACTCTGGAACAACTGCCAAGCAAATGTGAAACCCCTTTACCTAAGCACCAATAATTTGAAGTGGACCCAAAAGTTCATGAGAAGCATTGACTGCACTGTGTCTAATGGTTTATATTAGCTGTTTAAAACACAGCCATAATCAGAAAAGAACTGGTTAGAGTCACTCCACCTTACCTGACACATTCATTTCATACAATGAAATATGTGTTCATTTTATAGGTGATAAATGGAATGTATTTATTTCTGGTACACAGCAAAAAGCTAACAGTATTACCAAAGTGAAAATCAGACTCTCTTTTGCCTGCTAAATAAGAAACCAGTTAGTCAAAAGTTCTGCATTGCTGCTGCTACTATATAAAATATTAAAAAAAACCCCAACAGAACAAACTATGTAAGTTTCCAGTTTCACAGCTGAACATTGGAAGTAAAAGCCATACTGTTTTTTGGTGTTATAATATTGTGGAATTATGGCAAAAGTAAAACACTAAAATGCCTCTTCATACTAACTAATCTGAACGTGTAACAAACAGAGTATTACAATCTCCTTTTATTAAATCAGTTGAAATATTTCTTTTTGTTTTTCACAATGTGAGTAATTCATCTGCTAAGAGATTAGAAAAGTCCATCCACACCATGAATGCCTCACTACTTACATGATATGAAAGTTTATTACCTGCATGGCTACAAGCTTATCCCTAATGCCTTTCACAGAGAAATGGAGTTGAAAGTAGGAGTATCACAGCTTTAAAATTTGAGGTAACATAGGAATAGTGGAAAAATCATTTACTATGTAATGATCTCCTGTGCCCAGAAAGCTTCTGAGAGCCCATTAACAGCAAATTTAACATACACTTTCCAAAACAGGTATAGTTTTTAAAGATAAAAACATGCACTGTAATTTCATGTCTATTAGTTTTGTTTTGCTATACCAGATTAAACAGGAACAAATAAGGAAAAGGCAGAATGGATCAAAAGGTGAGGAGAACACTTAAGATAAAAGAAGGTAACAGATGGAACCTGTGACCAAATTTAAGTAAAACAGGCAATTGGTAAAAAAGACCCCCTCAAATCTGAAACATTTCCTAGTGAATTATTTCATTAGTTTCACAACATACTATAGCCTTTGGGTTTTGTACTTGTATTACATCTTGAACAATATAGAATTTAACTATACAAAGATGGATTCAAAAGAATAAGCCTTAAAATGTCTGTTTGCCTCTCAAGCTGCTCTATTCTCTTGTTGATCTTAACTAAACAAGGTAAGCACTTTGAGAATAACAATATAACAGACATTGTTATTTATTTATACACATTATTTATTTTATGTTTAGTTATACAGAGTTGATAAATAAATATATATGTTATATATTTATTGATTGTTCTTCAGCCAGAAAAATGCAAATTCTACATCTTTCTCTATAACACCAGTTAGTCAAAAGTCAAAACCAAATAGTCACTATTTGGTTTGCAGTAGAAATATACTGGCTTCCTAAAAAAAAAAAAATCAATAATCCCACACCAAAACACAATAAACTCAACTTGCAAATATCCAGAACTACTCTGTAAGGGTAAAATACAGCAAACTCAAAAGCCAGAAGACACTACTTCACCTGTCTTCTAAAACCTTGATAGTGTCATGAAGTGCTTTTTGCTGTTCTCTGAGCTGTTGGTTCTTGGTATAGAACTCTTCAAGCCTCTCTGCATCCCTGAAAAGAAAAAGACGAAAAATTAGTTCTAGCTTTAAATTGCAGTAATTACTTTTTCACTAGAGAATATTCTCCGTCATATTTCATTCGTATCCTTGGGAAATGTGATTATCATCAGCACAAATATTAAGTTGAAGATAAAGCTAGTGTTTCTGATTAATAATAATTTACAAATGACAGAGGAACAAAGCAGCAAGTTTCTAATTCATAATACAGGTGATCTGTTACACCTGATTTTTGTTCAGGTAAAAACTAGAACTGATGACAGTCAAGACATAAAAGCTAACAATGTTCAAGCAACAATTTCAGAGAACAAACTCTAAACACTTCTCTTACACTTTACTGTGTTGTGGAGCCGTTGGGAATCTAATGGGAGCTTCCACAATCAGGTTGTTTTGGTCTTGTAAATGCTGCAGTGTAGCAAACCACATTAGGTTTGGAAATCTCTGGAAAGTCTTTAGATCCCTTAGAGGTTTACTTCCTCAAGAAGAAATTTGCTATGGAGCATGTATTCTCATAATATGAATAAATATAAAAGAAGTCTCTTTCCAAAACCCTCAGAAGCAGATGATTTTGTGGAAAATACCTTCTCTAAAAACCAAAACTAATTAATTAACAAATAATATTTTCTCCTTAAAAGAGCTAAGGAACAGTAGTAAAATTAACTTCCCAATTTTAGCTCCCTTTCAGTTTTACTATTAGATCACAACATCTCTTCAAGATGCAAACAAGGTATGAGTGACAAGCACACAACTATTTTCTACAGGGAAATTAATGTTCAGCAAAAGTTGAGCACCTGAATCTGTGTAACATGACAATGACTAACTTCTGAGAAATTCCTAGCTCTTCTTTTTACCATGGAATCCTTTGTATATATCCATGAAAGCAGTTGTTTGTTTTCAGTGTGCCTGAGATGGATTATTTGTGGAAGTCATGAAATTGGCTAATGAAAAGCTGTTTAGCGCAGACACACACACATCAGGAAATGAAAACATATTTAGTAACTTGTTGATACAGCTCTTTTATATAAACATACTTTTAAATTGGCACTATCCCTTTAACATATGTTTACCCAACCACATTTTCATATTGCTGGCATTACAATAATACAAGTAACGAGTAATCATGGGTCACAAAGTGAATGGGACAGCTGGAAGCTTCTAGGTGTACAATCACAAGCATATTTCATTAATCCTTAAATTTAAGTACAGATGCTTTATTTTTCTGTACTACCACACAGACCCACAAAGGCCATTACAACTGCATATTCAACCTATAAAACAGTTATGCAAACAGCATGAGGGACCATTTAAGCCTTGTACTTTTACTTGGGAAGGACAAAACATTAAAGTACTGTTACCTCAGTTTACTAACAAAGGGCAGCCAGGCCATGGCAAAATTTGAAATCTGACAAAAGCAGGCTGTACTTTCCTGATGTTTAGGACATTAAAAAAATCCCTCAAAAACCCCCTAAAACTGCAAAAAAACCCCTCATTTTTTCTGTTTATGCCACTCACGGCTTAAAATAGCAAATTTAAAAATTGTTTCTAGTTAATTCTAAGTCATTCTATGGCATTAAGTCATTTGCAATAAATAAGCAAGACATTAAAGTACACTAATACTACATGCCTCTCACCTAAACCCTGAAAAATGCCCCATGAAGACAGTAAAATGACAGAAGGAACTAGGCTGCTGGTTGGGTTTTTTTTTTTTTTTCCTTAAATTCCTAGTGCACCTGATAAACATGACAGACATTTTTGGCTATGAAGGCACTGCATAATGGCCAGCCTCTGACCTAGGCTTCACAAGTCATTAGCTCCAATGCTGGAGTGGGATACAAAATAAGGTGCTCATTGTCAGCTGATTACCAAGTCTGAAATACTAAACCCCAGGTATTCAGATGCAGCAAGGAGAACAAGACCTCCTATATAACAGTACTGTATCTACAATGTGGCAGTTGTAGAAAGATTCCAACAAATAATGATTAACCTATCTGGTATTTGTTCAATCACAGCACTGATAATATTTCCCATTTAGAAAACTGACTGATCAATTGAAGATTCCAGAACATGGAAGCAACTTATAATATACCAGACAAATATCAAAAGCAAGAGATAATTTCATCACTTCAGAGTAAAAAATGAGCAACTACTTAATTTATAAATTATACTTAAGAAATAACACACCCTGTAAAGAGCTCCGTACACCTTCAGATGACTTCAGCTGAATTATTAAAGTAAGCAGAGTTTTTTACACATCTAAAGGAAGAATCCGTGAAACTTTAATTGATCTTACAAGAATTGCAGCTCATTAATGGGACTCTGACTCTCATTTAATACATTAGATCATTAGGATGAGTACTTACAAGCATCTTTCCTTTTTCAACTTAGATATTTTCAGTTGTAAGCCTGAAAAGTAGAAAGAAGAAATTATATGTTACAGAATTCTGATTTTAAAAAAGAGTGAAACAATAAATTAACTCCACCTTTGCCACTGTCATCTGCAAAGAGAGGCAAAAATGTCACTAATCTGGAGAGAGAAAGGTTCCTTCTGGACCTTTTGAGTGTGCTCTACAGGATCTTGGAACAAATATAGCCATTGTGATCTCCAGGAAATAAGGACTTCTTAAACAAACACACAGATTTTCACTTACACAAGTAAACAAAAACCTTTGTGAAATAACCACACATGAATAGTCAGCACTGTAAATTTATTTTCATTGACTATGCCCACATAAGTAGCATAAAATATGTTCTGTGTGCATATAAATTCATAATACTACACTCAAAGCATCCAATCACTGAATTGAGAAATGCTTTACAGTGTGTATGCATAAAGGAAACATTAAAAATATGTGATTCAAGGCTTTAAAGCACAGAAGGACAACTTCCTTCTTTGGAGATGTGCTCAGTCAAAGCTTCCTTGGAATATCTGAAGGTCAATTGAGGAATGATATTTCATCTGTGGCCCTTCTCCCACTAAGAGTTCCACACTCCTAACTATATATTCTGAGCAGAAGTAAAAAGATTTGCAAATGCAACTGATGTTCTCAGCAGGAGTGGCCAGCTGACAGCCCAGGAGATGGAACACTGTCCAGCCAATCTGCTTGCATGTTCTTGGGTGCATTTATATGTGCACAGAGACAAGAAAATATTTATGTACAGAACTGTTTAACAAGCAGGACACAGTGCTATGGAAATTTATGTGATATTACCAACACACAAACTAGCCATTCCTATTCCAAATAAACAGAAAGAATCAGACCCTAATGATACAACAGTTTATTAAGCAGAAATCAAAGAGAAATTTTCACATAACATCAGAAAATTACATAGTATTTCCTAGCACAGTTATTTTCTTCTAACTATGAAAGGTTGCTACCAACTTCAGGTTGAACATCAGATGTCTTGTAAGCTCTCTTGCAAACGCATTATGCATTTAGATAGCAGGATAAACTTAGAAAGCGAGAACACTAGTAAGAAAACTTCAGACTACTTTGAATTTAAGCCTAAAAAGATAGCTGATACTACATCTTACTATAGAAAATGTAGGTTCAGGCACCTAACAGACTTTTTTCTCCCCTACTACACTCAACTAGGAATAGCTTTAAGGGCAAAATTAATTGCTTGAGAAGGTTCAGTCTTCAGGCCACTTAAAATGTCAAGCCAGCCACAGACTCAGTGAACCCATACTTGCTACAAGATGCCAGTGAGACAATGAGTTAAAAATGCAGACAGACTACTTTAAAAAAATCTTAGGAAATACAGCAAGATTTCTTTTATCTCCAAGTGTTCAGCACCTGCGAGACTTTATGTTCTATCATGCAGATCAGCACAGAAAGAGGGTTTATTTTTTTTTAAGTACTTGCTATTCATCAAGTCAATTAGGCATCTGCAATTAGAACCCCTATAAAGCTTGCTTTAAAGCTGCTCCACGCCCATCGGAAGGAATGAAGCTGCACAACAATGCATCTCCTGTATGAACAGGTAGTCTGTTCAGCAAGTATTTAGGATTGTAACTTTGGCAACCTGAGCGACCAATTGAAGAGGCAGGGCTCAAAAGGCCCAGCACTGTGCTACAGGTAACACTATCTCCCCTCTCACCTGAATTCAGGGGGAACTAAACTAGTTACTTAAAGGTTGCATTTTTTCTTAGTTCAAATGACTGCAATGAGAAGGCAGGAAACCAGCCTGTTGCATTTATCCAAGAGCCTTGAATTACTGTATCTGCTGCAGTCTCCCTTTTGCTTTTCCAGAGCATTGAGTTCTTAAGCAGGCTCATTTAAGGAACTTTGCTTTTTCAAGTTTCCTTATTTAACATAGGGAGCACATAAAACTCCGTGGAACTACACTATGCCCCTTTCCAATTCAATTTTATCTTTTGCACAATATTTTTATGGAATAGACAAGCTGTAGACTATATAAATCTGCATTACCTAAAGCTTGTAAGTGCATTAGTAAATGACACTTTATATCTATTAAAGCAATGGCGACCTCCTTTAAACTATCATTTAATTAATTAATTAAATTAATTAAACACTATTTAATGAAACTTGCTATTTGATTAGACTAGATAGCTGTAATATTTCAATTAATGGCTATCACAATTCCTGTTCTGATGTATTTTCAAATGCATTTAATGCACTTCCTTGAAACTGACAGTGCCTGAGAAGACTGCAGAATCTTTATCACTGAAGATTTCTTGAAACAAGTTGGACAAGCTACTGTCAGCAATGACGCAGACATAATCCTACCTCAAGGGTACAGAGATGGACTAGATGACCTTCTAAAATCCCTTCCAGCTCCTTTCTCTATAATTATTTACTTTTGAGGAACTTCCAGCCATTTCCTTTCCTACAGCAATCTATCAATGAGATTGCTTTACTCCTCTCCTTCTATGACTCCAGTTTTTCTCTATTGATATCTTCTGCTTTTCAGAGGTAAGCAGTAATATAAAAACACTAGGCTATTTCTTGTACATAAAACACTGCTATCACATTTCTATGCTGAGATACATTTTTAGTACAGAGTTTTAGATATAAATTAATCCTCAGAAACCATCTTGATAAGATCCACACGAAGCAAAACTCTATATAATTATTACAAGCAAGAGGTAAGAATTACCACCTGTAGAAATTAATCAGTTTATAAGAAGCATTGTTAAATTTCTTTGAATCTTCTGGGCACTGTGCAAGTATCCCACACATTCTACAGACAGGAAATAAAAGCAAGTAGCTTTAATGACCATTATTCCAAGCTGTTGAGCACTTCTGAACTCCATGAAAAGTCAAGTGACACTGATCATACTCTTTGGAACATCTTTGGAAAATGGAATATAGGTGTCCTATCCATTATTTCATAATGAATTTAAGTTAAGTAATAGCTATTCTGGCTGAAGAAGGCCAAAATTTGGATTCTTTTGGAAGTGATCAGTTTAAAAGAAGAAGAAGCTGGATTTCTTCGCATAATGGTGGAAAAACACAGCCTTTACAATACAGTAATACCAAAATTCAATAAAATTCCTTTCAAACTACATGACTTTAAAGTATTCTTCAGTCTGCATTCTATAGGTATAACTTGTATAACATGTCTGACCATGTCAAGTTCATGTGTCACAAATTATACTTTTCATGGATTTGAAATAAAAAGAATTCCACCATTTCAGTGTTTAGTGCATTGTACATGTAAAAAGTTTTTTCAACAACTACTAACTTTCCCTTAGTCTACCTTCCACCACCTTTAAAATAATTTTTGCTGACATTCAGATTGGAAACTCATGAGTCAATTTTAATTCTTATTTATAGACTTCAGAAACAAGCAAAGTCTAGGCAAGTCTGTGTTTGATGTTTCTAAAATATCTTCCAGTACCATTTTCTATAAGAGGATCCCCACCTCCTGAAAAAATTAACTATCCTTCAGGCATGCCTTTGATGTTATCATGGAAGACCTAATTTTACCTAACACGGTGTGGGACATACTGACAAAGGGCTAGGCATGAAAAAGACTGCCTGGTGGCAAAATTACCTGGCCACACCCTGCATGTATTCTAAGGAGTATCTTGCTTGCATAAAGAAAACCCAAACTTGAAAATCACGTGCTGCACACCCCAAGAAACTAGAGAAAGGGTCACTTAACGTAAGTCTCTACATCAGAGCTTTTTGTTTGTTAAGGTTTTGTTGTTCAGACATGCCATAGATTGCCAGATCCCATTCTGTCAGTACTTCCGCATTTATCTGTGGTTCACATCACACCCACTCCAAAAAGAACCATCGACAATTAAAAAAATAATTATTAAGAAAAAAGTTAATTTTTTGTGTGTTTTGGAACACAATATAAAATTGTAGTTCACATGTTAATGTAAAGAAGTTCTACTGTCTGCTACAGTTTTCTTTCCAGTTGCTCTATTGGTATATGCTTTGTGGTTGCTTGTTTGGTCTGGTTTGTTTTTTTTTTTTTTTTTTAATAATCAATAACAAAGTGTCACAGCCCAGTGCTGCATATTATTGAATCAAGACTTTCAGTAGAAGGCATGTAACATCTATTAATTATAAAACAATCTCCAAGAGTTTTTGGAACCAAGAAGTGATGGAATAACTGGGCCAAAATGGACAGACCTGAAACTGTTTTGAGGCTGGTAGAAACAACCAAGACCACTGAAATGGTCTGGGTAAAGACCCACTTGCATGACTAAAGCTCTTAAATCACAAAAACTCACCCACTTTTATTCCAGTTAATATAAATACTATTTCATACATAAGGATAAACTTGTTAGAAGACATACTCTAATACTGTTTTAAGTCCATCCAAAATAATGGATCATGTGACTTTAGATTAGCATAACAAAATGTTAATTTATTTCATGTTTTTAGAAAAAAAAAACCCTTATGAATACTCCTTGTAAAACAATATTACAGTAACAATACATATGGTGCAATAATTCATCTTTTCTGAATTACTGAAGAATGAACAGACATTAACAGCCAATCTGTTGCAAAATTGTTATTACAAGTCACATAATTTAAGAATAATCATGTTATAAAAACATCATAAATTTTGCTGAGAAAGTTTAGAACACTAAAATCTGAAGAAATAATTTCCACTTCAGTCACATTAATCTGCAGTGTGATTTTGCACAAGTTAGGGGAAATAAACAATGCAAATAATTTTAATGTATCTGAAGCAACTAAAGCCAAAAGTAAAAGGAAAGAATCCATTGAATAACATGGTTTGGAAATTTGAATCATAATCCATTAAAGATAAAGTAACACATAATTGTTTTGTAGGCAAGCAGAGACTCCACAGAACATTGTGTTACTTTTTCTTCACTGACTTAGCAAATCATTTATATGTGTTGATCATTTAATCCTGTTAAACCAGGCTTAGGTGGTCAAACTCTAAGGACCATTTGTAATCATTGGGTCCAACTTTCCGCACAACTGAAAACATTAAAAATCTATTTAGTTCCATGCAGAGTATTTTGGTTCAAAGTTTTCCTACAGTAACTGACAAAACACCAGCTTTAACCTAACAAATCCAACCTTCAATGATTTACCTTGTACTTCTTTATCATGGCATTCTTTCAGTTTGGACCACAGTTCTTTGAAGAAATCTCCTGTAGGTTCTGCAGAACTAGGGCTCCCACAGCTTCCTCCAGATGCATTCATCTTGCTTTTTTCTGCTCCCAGCTTCTTTGACTTGCAGAACTGGCTCACTCTCAAACTTTATATTTTAAATTACATAGTTATGAAACTGTTTCTGAAGAGGGGTGTATGTCTGTAACAACAGAATGATAACGTTTCCATTTAAATGTATCAGAGCATAACTTGTTGCCATGGATGAAATGCAAAGTTTATTGTCTATCTTTGTTGAGGATATATATTTATATACATTCATACTGACAGTCACCCTGAAAGCTTAGATAGTGCTAAGTATTTTGCTGCAGGTAATTACAAACTAACAGAATTTTCCTCCCCTTCAAAAGCTATCAACTTAAAATTAGATTAAAATACTTAAAAGTCTTTCTTTTTTTTCTTATCTAAAGATACAGTTATACCAAATTCCTGTTTTCCAAAAGTAAGCCATGGTACCAAACTCTGGCTGCCAGCAAAAGCATTTGTCAAAAGTTTTATCAGAGATGGATTTGTGTATATACATCCTTTATGTAAACTTGGATTCAAATGACACCCTTTTGCAAAGAAAAGCTCACATCCCCTTGAAGTCTTCATAATTCTATACTAAAATTATTCCCATTCTCTCCATACAAAAAAAGGAAAAAAAAATTTGGAGAGTAATCACAAAAATATCTAAATCTCAAAAACAGAGAAGAACTATCAAAGTCAGATAGCTCTGTTTTAGAAGCTTTACTGCCTACAAAATTTAGGATAATCTTATCCATAACTCTCACTCGTTTTGAAGGGTTTCTCACAGAGATGATGCTCTCAGGCAGACTACAGGAGAAGTAGTACTCATGGTACTCATATCTGGCTCTGAGCCAATGTAAGATTCAATTCTACTGGCACTGGGTATTCAATATTGAAATACTCCCCTAATCTCTGTCCTTCAGTTCCCTCTGTGTGAAACTGGACATTCTAAGTTTTCCCCATTTTTATGCTGTTAATTTTAAACAAACACTTTTAAATATGGACTGTCATTACCAGGTGGACATAGTTATACCTATGACTTTGTAATATAAAATGAAGTAAGAAAAAAAAAAAACAAAGCTAGGTATTTTGTACTATACTTAAATTAGCAACTTGAGCAAGCAAACCACCATGCTTATACTGCCAAATGGAAGGAACAATCTGATCTCAAATTTTTGAGGTACAAGTTATACTTCAGATGATAGAAGGTCTATGATTAGTCAATAAGCTATTTCCTATCTTGAGAGCCTTCAAAAAGCTTGGAGTAACTGAGTGCAGTTACTGGTTTAGCTGGTGCCCCAGATTCACCACAATCAAATGCTCAGTCCAGTGGTCAGTAACCAAGTGTAGGGCCTGGAGGCTTTGGTTCCACTCTCCTGTCTCATCTCTCTGTGAACTGTTTTAAGTCACTTTTTTTCAGTCTGGCTGTCTTTACAATGGAATAAAAATACTGCAACAAAACATTATTCTCAACAGAAACACTTGAACTGTACGTTTTCTATAGTATAAGGATACCTAAATGTTACAATAATGCACCCAGCAATTTCACATTTGCTTTAACCCACTCTGTCCATAGCAAATTCAGTGCCTATTTCAGGATATGGCTTCAAGTTAGCTAATGTTATCTTCAGAGAAATTCTTAATAGAAAATAAAATTAGCAATTTGAAATTAGCAATTCCTACAAGTCTTCAACAAGTGTTGAACAGTAATTTGCTTGCATCTTTGCAGCTGAAATGCTTCACTTTGTGTGCAGCCACATTAAGGCATCTTACAATGCTTCTTTGTGGAACCAATTGCCTAGTGACTTTTATATAGCTTTTAAACTCTTGCTTTGCACCTTCAACAGGATGCTTCAGGTTCAGGCTTTTTCTCTATTAAGCACTAGGGCAGTGAAAACCACACACTTGCTTTCACTTACTGTTTCAGATTTAAGTACTTAGATGACTCATTTCCATGGAAAAGTCATCTGACTCTGGACAGTAAATGTTGTCTGTAGTGTTTGTTTGGGTTCCCCCCCTCCCCCACCCCAAGATGAGTTCAAGGAAAAAAATGCACAAAATCCGCTCAGAGTCTTTGCAAATTATTAGTACATCAACCGACTACAAATAGGAAAAAAGGAGCAAGGCATTTTCCCAAGCTTCATCTGCTCCAAGGTCCCAAAATGATACATTGCTTCCTACAGGTGTTCAACCTCCCTTAAAACACAGGGCTCGCACGAAGTGTTCAAGTCAAGCCTTGGGCAGGCCTGGGCAGCTGCACAGGTGTAAAAGTGATGGCTTAGTCTTCAGCCCTGAGAAAGTGCTTTCCAGTCCTTAGGAGGGAAAAACCGCCAGAACTGGACGTACGGACACTTGCCGGCAGGAACAGCACTGGAAGCTGCCTGGGAGTGCGGGTGGAAGCACAGCGCCAGCCCCTCTCCCGGATGTCCTGCTTTGCTGCCGCTTTCATAGAACCACCCAAAAGCGTCCATTTCCCTCTTCTTTCACAAACCAGCTCCCTCCGGCACCGTAAAGCTTTCCACGGCTTCATCAATGATGCCTCCAGGAATCCATCAGCACCGATAAACGCGCCGAGGCTGCTTATCGGTGTTGATACCTTTCCGCCGGGGACACACCGCCCCTCTGGGATTTTGGAGCACACGGCGCCTTGATCCCCACCAAAAACCACCGGCTGCTCCTACAAACTCAACTCTCCTGTACTTCCCGGCGGTGAACTTTGTTCTCCTTTCCCTCTCGCACGAACACCGCACAGAAAACTCACTCGAAAGACACGCCGGGATGCTCTGGGAAATCCTGCCATGACCAACACCTGGGAGCTTCCCGCCAGGCTTGGGTCACACCCGCAGCCGGGACGCCAGAGGAGCGGTATGGCATGTCCCACACGCCGCTCCTCCCGAGCGGCGGGAGCCTCCCAGACGGAGAGGACGGGGCTCCCTCGGGCAGGCGGGGCAGTGCTCGAGAGGCGCCCGGCGGGGACCCGGGCCCGGAGGGGCTGTGGCGGGCCCGGAGGGGCTGTGGCGGGCCCGTCCCCGGGGCGGGGGCGGCGCGCTCGCGGTCGCTCCCCGGCGGAGGACGAGCGGAGCGCGCGCCGTTACCTGGTTGGCTCCCGGCGGCTCCGCGCGCCGGCGGCGGGAAAAAAAAAAGAACAAACTGCAGCGAGCGCCCGCCCTGCCCAGGGAGGCGGGGCGCGGGCAGCTCTCGCGAGGCTTCCGCGCTGTTCTCGCGAGATAGCGGCAACATGAGGGTCCGAGCCCTCCGCCCGGGCGGCCGCCGGGGGTTTCGGAGGCGGGGGGTGGGTGGAGCAGTCACAGAATCACAAGATTAGCTGAGTTGGAAAAGACCGGTGAGATCATTGAGTCCAGCCTTTGACCGAACAGCGCCGCGTCAACTAGACCGCGGCACTAAGTGCCACATCCAGTGTTTCCTTAAACGCCTCCAGGGAGGGTGACTCTACTGGGCAGTCCATTCCAATGTCTAATCACCCTTTTTGTGAAGAAACTCTTCCTAATGTCCAACCTAAGCTTCCTCTGGAGCAACCTGAGGCCACTTCTTTTTGTCCTGTCACTTGTTACCTGGGAGAAAAGGTTGACCCCCCACTTGGCTACAGCCTCCTTTCGGTGGTTGTAGGGAAGGAGAAGGTCTCGTCTGAGCCTCCTCCTCCAGGCAAAACACCCCCAGCTCCCTCAGCTGCTCCTCATGGGACATGTGCTCCAGACCCTTTTAACAGCTTTGCTGCTCTTCCCTGGACACACTCCAGCACTTCAGTGTCCTTCCTGAACTGAGGGCCCCAAACCTCACGGCCTCCCCAGTGCCAAGTACAGATCTTGCTAGCTGTGCTATTTCTGACACAAGCCAGGATGCCATTGGCCTTTTTGGCCACCTGGGCACACTGCTGGCTCATGTTCGTTCATTGAGGTCACCAGGTGGCTAAGCCCTCTCCTCCTTTGGCCCAGTACCTGGGGTTTCCATAGAGAGCTGCCAGAAGAAAGCAGAGGGGGCAAGCCAGGCCCTGGCTGGTGCCACAGTTTGATGTGACAGCAGGCACAGAACACTCTGGAAAAGCGAGGGGGTGTGTAGGAGCCTGCATTGAAACAAATGCTGCTTCTGCCTTCCTGAAATAAGTTCTTGCTGGTTTAGATGTAAAGAGGATCATTGGGGTGTACAGCTGTGCCAGAAGTGGCCTTGCCTTTAAGGCTATCTGTTAAATCTATCTGTGCCCCAGGATTTGTAATATGCTTGCTGGGACTCACACACAGAGATATGTGAAGGGGCTTCGTCCTTTCCTCTTGATCTTAACAGCTTCCATGGCTTGTCTTTTTACTGTACAACAGAGCAGCCTAGGCATATTTTTGTGTTTTATGTGAGTATGGAAGCCAGTAGACACATATAATTAGTACAGTATAAGGCTGCTGAACTTTTTTGTCACTTCTCAATGTTTTGGGGTTTTTTGCCCAACTTGGAGATTAATGTTCCTTCATTCATTGGGACCAGCCCTGCTGTCTGCAATGAGATAAAACCCTTGATTTTAGGTAGTTCTTAGTGATGAAATAGAAACAAAACACAATTTTTCACTATTACTATTCTTCCTTCACATGATTCCACTGTGCATGCAGAGAGAGCTTGGTGGCATGACTAGAAGAAATAATAGTGATCAGTTTGGAAGGGAGAGTACTGCAAACATATACTTTCTAGATTGTTAATAGCACTATTTTAAACATTAAGTCTTCAGGTGTTTCATAATTGCTAGTAGCTATTCCATCTAATTCTTTTTACATTACTTGGATCAGTCAGGTCTCAAGAAAACATCAGAAATAAGGAGCTACAGGATAAATAAAATTGGATCTGAAATACTATTTCAACATTTTTGAGGCAGACAGTAGATGATACATGATTCAAACTTCAAATCTGTTGTTCCCCATTGTTGAAAAATTCCTGATTTCCCATCAAGTACATGAATTCTGTAGTATTTTGAAAAAATCTTGTACTTAACTTTTCTGCTCATTTCTCATTACTGTTTAACTACTTATTTTACAACTTAAATAAAATGAAAATGTTGTTCAGGGGCTCAGCAGCAGATTACTTCTTGTAAAATCAATTTATAAGCTTGATCCATTACCAGATCAGTAGACATATGGTGGAACTAAAATTAGCTGCATGTTTTGGAAGAAGCTGTCATGTCATAATGGGTTGTGATAGATACTCCAGTCTTTCTAAATAATGCTTGTTGGCAGCTTTTCATTCTGCTTTTGAACCTTCTATAATCTAAAAGTTTGTGATGTAGGCAAGCAATCATTTTGAAATTAAGACATCTGTTAAGAAACAGATGTCTTAAATCTATGCACAGATCTGATAAGTAGCAATAAAATAGCCCTCTTGCTGGTTGATCAGATATTTTACCATAAACTGTACCTTTCTTACTATTTATAGAGAGCACTCTGGCAAATAATTATGTCATCCCTTTTATTTCCCAATAAACTCCGAGCTGTTTGTTTTCGTATTCTCTCATGTTGATCTTTACAGCAATATAAGTACACTGGCTTCTACAGTGTTATCCTTATCTACTCCACAGTAAGTGAAAACAGAGTAGCGCTAACGGTTGAACTTTACTTTTATCTCCCTTCCAGACTGATTTGATTTTATATACTCCATAATCACATAGTTGGCCACTGAATAGATTCCTGGCTCATTGAACGTGCTAGAAAACTACAGGAGAGTCTGATATTCCTCATTCACACACTGGGTGTCTTAAGATGACTAGTCTAACTGGAACTGCATCTCATTCACCTCGTAAAAGTAAACACACACACCTAGACAATAAAACTGTGGGAAAAATGCTTCACCGTTGCTGCGCTTGCACACATACAAAACTTCCTGTGGTGTCGTGGCTCATGTCCAGATTTCAAAATAACCCTTAATGTGACACATTGAACTAGGTGACAGAACACTTATGCAAGAGCAATTCTGCAAAAAGGGAATTTTTTTTTGTCCTATCCCATTTTAGAGCTGGATGGTCTGAAATGTTTAATCCTGTAATAGTACGTGGAGCTGTTGATTTTCAGTTACAGTTTAGTGGCAATGCCTTTCTTCTTGATGACTGGACTATTTACCAGAAGATCAGCTAATAATTGAAATTCTATTTTAAGAGTACTGCAATGTTGCAGCACAGATAAAATTAAAAATAGCCTTTGATTCACACCCCCTGCCCCTCTTTTTGAGAGGCTGCATCTAACCACTCAGGTAGCAGCAGATGGCCTAGCTCACTTCATATGCATACAGAGCAGGACTTAAATACATTAGCAGAAAGCTTACTTGTTTGTTTGTTTGTTTCTATTACTTTAAATTTAGATGTAAATATTAAAACCAGATTTGAATTACAATAGGAAGTCCAATTTAAATATTTTATTTGCTTTATGCACAGAGGTAACTATTTTATTCTTTGCATATATGTATATAATGTATGTAAAAAATAAAATAATGAGACCCTTATGTATTTGCATCAGATTTAATAGATGTACATGGCCAATGTGTTCACAACTTGCAGATCTGCAACTGAGGGATAAATATATTATTGTTTAACTCTCTAGTCATGTTCATCTAATGTACTTTATGTTGCAATTGCCAATAAGAACATTGAAGGAGCCCAACTTCAGATGCAGCAAATAAGAGTATGTGGCACGGTTCAGCTGCTACCTAAATGGAATTTGAACTGGAAGTAAGTGCTCTGAGTAGCATGATTTCTTACAGCTCACAGACAACAGACACTACCACTCCTCTCTGTCAAGGTGGTTGCTTTCTCTGGAAAAATAGGGAGGAGCCACTCCATCACCCCACTAGTTGAATTTGATTCTTCTCGAGCTGCTTGCATAGCCACATTTAAAACTGAGCCAAGATTAAACTCCCAAATGCCAGTAACACTGTTCATTTTAAGGAACCCTCTTCTTTGAAGTGCTTTCACTGCTCCACATCTATAGAAACTGGCAGGGCTTATTCAACTCAAACTCTTAGGTCTTTTAGAAAGACTTGATGGAGGGAAAAAAAAAAAAAAAAAAAGCAGCAATCTGAGGGATGCTGTTGCAGGACCCCAGGGCAGCATTCCTGGTCTTCAGGCTCTAAGCAGCAGCACCTATTTGTGTTAGCTGCATGCACAAATGTTTTGCTCATCCTGATATTTCTCAGGGTAACATGACCAGTTTGAGTAATTATGCATATTTATCTCAACTTTGGAAGGCTGAAGTAAAAGTTAACAGGTCTGTGCAAAAATCATGCCACCTACCTTTTACTGTAGTGAACAACACGAGTTCAGGGACAGAAAAGAAACAATGTATAGGAAGTAATATTTTACTTACCATTTGGGAAAAAGAAATCCCCAAACAATAGCCCCTGTGCTTGCAGCCCCCTAAAAAAGAAAGGCAGCTAAGGAAAACCCAAATAAAACAGAACATATAAACTGGAGAGAGGATGGCAAGCAGCATTTTGAAAAAGTGGCTTATTTAGTTTCAATTTTAAATATATTCAACATATTCTATGTTAAAATCCTATACCTTTAGAAATCAAAGCTCTCTTGTAGCATTTTATAGGCTCTACACAGAGTTCTTGTGCAAACCATACAGTTCAGCTAGCTGTAATTTTTCTTTGGAGAATTCCTTATGTATTTGATAGCAGAATCAACTGAGAATATAAGACAATTAAAATTCTTTTCCTGATTAATATGATCATCTTCTGACAAAATTTTCCTATGTTCTTTTTAGTTTATCCCCACTTTGAAGAAAGAAATTTACACACACATACAGTGCTGCTAATGAGAAGGTGATTTCACTTCATTGATTTTTTTAAGAGGCTCAGGAGGCCCTTTTCTTGGCACTCTACAAAAGAATAATATTAATTTTAGCATCAAGCTGGAAATAGCTGGCAGTAAACATAATTGAAGCTTCCTGTTGTGTGACTACCATAAAGTCTTACATAATCCTGTATAGATATTTTGTATCTAGTGGTTTGTATCCACTGATTCTGATATGGGGTTTTTTTTCACATCACAAAATAGAACGGTAATTGTTTTGCTTAGACAAAATCATTCCTGGGAGATGGAAGTAGCAATGTGATGGTTTTTTAAAAATGTAGCTACATAGATATTGAAAATATTCACATTTAGTTAAGTTAAAAGTTATTTTGTCCTAACAGGCATGACAAAACCTGTCTTCATTCCTTTCTATTCAGCTCAGCAAGTAGTTCTGTGCTCCAGTAGTTAATCAGTTACCAGATTCCACAGCTTTTGTTTTTGCACTGTTTAATTTTTCTTATTTGACACAGAACCTGTGAATGGATTCAGCTGCAGATACAGGTACAACTTTCAGGTCATACATTTTATGACTAGCACTGCTTTTTATTGCCATTACCATCACCATTACTCATTCTAAACAGGTAAATTTCTAATAAGTATGTAGAAAGAAAGCAGTAAGAATGACAAGGAAGTTTCCTATCTTACCATGAAATAGGTAAATCTAGGCTTGAGAAGTTCACTCTATAAAATTGAACAATTAAAGATTTAGTTTGGCAAGAATTAGTAACCACACATCTTACTGTATGGCACTATGCCTTATCACAACACTGCTGTTATGTGACAGGGATTATAAAAGTGCTCTGTAAAAGAGAAGACCAAAAGAAATACTTAAGTGAGCTGCTCAAAATACCAAGCCATTGGCTGTAGAATCTCTATCTCTCATTCCCATGCTAGGTTCATTGAACTGTCTCTGCAGTAAATACTCTGCAGACAGAGCAGATGATGTTGAGCTGCACACAGAAAGCTCAGACAGCTGCAATTACCAAAATCCTGTCAACAAGTGCCATAGAGACTGGCAGTGCTCACAGTCATTAAGGAGATAGCCACTATACCACTTCAAGCATCAGAGAAAATTTTTGCTTAAGGTTATCTTAAATTAATTTTAAAGAAAGATTTTCAAAACTCACCCTTCTGTTTGAATTGTGAAAAGTTCTGTTCTTGGTCGGGGTGATAAATATTTACTATTGGCTTCCCCTCCAGCTATAAACCTCAAGTGTAAGTGAGATGAGGAAGCCACTGTGGACCACACTAGAGAATGCCGAGAGGAGATCTGCTGCACCTAAGATATATACAATGTGCAATGGATAACCTAATATGCCTTTCATTTAACTGGCTGGGCAGGTTTCTGCATTCTGGAGAGCATGGAATCATACCAGAATTTGTTGGCATAACAGGCCCGTCAGACCGGTTCCCGGGGCACCCAGGAACCTGCCCAACCAGTCTGCATCAAAGGCCAGCCCAACATGCTGCAGCTCAGCTCGGCTGGGGAGGCTTCTGCACCGCGAATTATTCACGCCTCTGTCAACTCCCAACACACTACTCAGAGAGAATGATGTAGCCTCCAGCAAAATAATTTACCGAGGGGTGGGGGAGTGATACATCCTTGTGAAGTGTAGCAAGATCTTATTGTTATAAATTTTGTTTCATTTTATATGCAGATGAACTGGGCTAGAGGTCTGCCCTGTATAAGTGCAAAGAGAGACAGAGAAAAAAATGCATTTTTTTAATAACACTAATAGTATAGACTTATTATAATGGAGTAACACCAAATCATCAGTGTGACCAGCTAAAACCCCCCAAAATTATGCACTAATTCAGATTTTTTTTTTTCCAGTGCAAAGTATATTTACTGTGTGCATGGGATTCAGCATGTCTTTGTTACCACGTGAGAGACAGCATGCTGGGAGCTTGCATGTGGAATATCCACCTTGTGACTTTGGAGGAGCCCTAGGTGTGTGCAAGCTGACCCTGAATTACTGCAGAGCCTATTTCAAGGTGAAACAGGTCAGAGAACTTGGCACGTATAGGCCATGCTTCCGTAACTGTGAGGAACTGCAGCAGGTTGCCCTGCTACAATAGCACATGGGCTGCAATGGCAGCTGTGCTGCTTCTTGTTCATGGCTATGGGGCAAGAATAGTTGCACAGCAGTCCTGCATATTGCATAGTTATTCAGGCTGTAGGCAGAGATCAGCATATGCCCCGACAGAAACCTGCATCTTTGTAAACTTAGAACTATTTTTTTTTCCGGATACAAATATAGGCCATAATTTTCAGATCTCCTGCTGTGATTGTCAGAGATGTTGAGTAAAATCAGTAAGAGCTGTAATTAACACTTTTGGAAATGTAATCATGGGTACATATACAATCAGTCTGCTAAACCTGTGCTTATTTGTTTAGGCACCTAAAATTTAAACACTCAGGCTTGAAAAGTTTTGTTGTATTGAGTGTTGTCAAAGGCTGTGAGTAACTGTAGAAAGTGCACGTTCATAAAATGATCCCACAGTGATATTTATTATGTTTTAGATAATCTTTTCTTACTTACCAATTTCAATAATAGTTACTAGACAGCCTGTGATCAGAACAGGAAGTAACCACCAAATTCAAACAGTATTGTGTAGCAGTGTTTTCACCACCGACCTGAATATGAAAGACAAGCTGATATTTGAATACACTCAGATGATTTTACTACAGGAAAGTAACCCTTCCTATAAAACTGCATTGAAGAGAAGGCTCTTTTCTGAAGAAGGCAGCTAACTGAGCTGAAATGCCAGATGTATGCTGTTTATGCTTGTAGTCACACCACCTTAGGCTATGATTGCATACAGCTAAGCAGGGCTGGGCTGGGTCAGTACTTGGATAAGGGATTTACAGAAAGTCCGCTGCAGGAAGTGGTTTTGGTGATTCAGGAGGCAATACTGAATAATCAGGCATCTGCCAAACACTGCCAAGTGTGATGGAGACATTGGGTTCTGGGTATGCCCCCGTCTTGATGCCATATTAAATGGAAGTTTTTAAAGACTCCAAAGCCCTTTCCACAAGAACTTAATGTTGAACTGTAAATCCCTATCCAATGTGAATGTACTGTGTCTGCCTATGATTTGAGTTTTATGCGTGCCACATAACGGGATAAACTGTGTAACTGATTAACACAAGTAATTTACCCAAAATAGCTGTAAGACTGTACAGTGTGGCAAATATTCTGCTCATATACTAGACTTAAGGAGGGCTAGTATGCTTCAAAGCTGATCTACTTTCAATGATGTCAGTAGGTCTCATAAAAGATTCTGTCTGAAATGTCCTTTTCTGCATCCTGAGCTCATCATTAAACTTGGAGTCTTATAATGAACCTGATGGGGGTCTTTAAAGGCATTGTACTTTCCATTGAATTCTTTACTGGACTCTGAAAATTCTAGGGATAAAAGGGACGTTTAGTACCTCTTCCTTTCTCTTGAGAGCTTAAAGGAGCTTGTTCTTTCCAGACTTTTGTTCCCCCCAGACAAAACACACCATGTACACACACCTTAGAGATTCAGCAGGGGCTTTTCCATAGTTAGGGCTTCTCATACAGAGTTGCTGTCAGGATTGAGATTTTAAGGTATGCTTTTATATTCATTTCCACAAGTTACAGAAATTTAGTTTTTCATGAGTAAAAGGCAAAAGCATAAGACAAATTATTTTATGTATCAACACATACTTTGACATCAGTTGACTCTTGTTCTCAACCTCATAACTCATAACAGTTTGAAATGTAGACTTACCACAGACATAAATATTGTAGTATCAGGCTTGCTCAGAGTTCTCTGTGAGAGAGATAATTTTTCCTCCTGAAGAAGGTCGTAGAATTATCTGAAGGACCTATTTCTTTCTTATTTCAAATATAATTTGCATTAAATGGGTTTCAGAGATGAATTCTCTTCAAAATCAAACCGTTACATGCTTTTCCAGTTTTCAAATAAAGTATAAATTTTTTGTCATCTCCAGCTTCCATTAAGAAAAGTCTCGTAATGCTTATCTGTGAACTCTACCAATTTATACAGTGATCACATAAAATCTTCTTTGGGAGAGGAGTCTCAGAGAGGTGCAATTCTGAAAAGTAAGACAATATAAATGGTGCGGGCTTCAACTTGTTCTTATAGTGAAGGTATGCACAAACATTCATGTCTACAAGTATTCATTACAGAGAGTTTACAACATACCTCCCCATAGCTATCAAAAGCTGTTCAGTACATTCACAAGCAAATTCAGATAACACACATGCCCCCACCCCCTATCACAGGTAATATTTCTTTCCACTTGACAGGTTGTGTAGCAGTGTAAGGGCAGGAGACTGTTGGTTCATAAAGGGCATAATGAAAAGTAGGCCAAGTCCGACCTTGGAAAAGGAAGAGAGGTAGCAGCAGTTAATTTCTGACCTAGAGGCTAACTAGAGAAAAATGCCTTGAAGTGAGCCAAGGGATGCAACCTAAAGCACTTTTGATGGTTTCCTGAGCAAAAACAGGTTTAGAACTTGTTGCAACTAATTTGTTGATGACAACAGTTTCTCCTTTACCTAGTCTGAGACAGCAAAATATAAAAAACTAATTACAAGAGAACTATCACAGTTTTCACTATAAAAGTAAGCCTGATACAAAAGCTTGCTATTTTTCTCTGAGAGGAAAAAACCTTGAAATGTTATTTTTGGATGTTGTACCTGCTTTGCCCTTTTTTTCATGGAGATTAATCATTACAGAAGAGTGAGTATTTGCTGTAAAGAGAGTTATAAAGCAGGAACCAGAAGAGACATTGCTGTCATTGTTTGGGTGTCTGAATAATAAACACTTTTTTTGTTATTTGTCTTCCTTTTCAGATGATGCTGCATTAAGGAACAGGCTTTCTATATGAAGACATGAAAGCATGGACCTCACAGTTATCTTTTCACATGCTGAAATTAGGTATTTTGTTTTTCTATTTTGTCATCTAGGCCTTCAGTTATTTTAAATATGAGAACTACTTTCCCATCGCTTAATCTGTACTTATGGCATCCTCTGCAGGCCTTGATCAAAGACCTTAGAAAATCCAAGTAGATTGTCCACTACTCATTTGTCTTCTGTTTTACTAATATACCAGATAGTTTTGTAAAGAAGCTACAGTTTTCTGTTGTAGGAGTCTTGCTGAAATATTCCTAGCACATTAGATTTCTCTTCATGTCTCATATTGTAAAATGAAACAATTGTTTAAATCGGGCTGTTACTAAAGAAAGATTCACTAAAATTTTCAATAGGTCTCTTTTTTAAAAAGAATATGTTATTTGTTGCTTTCTGGTTCATTGAATGTCAGTGAGAAAATATATTTTTGTTTTGAAACCTAATGTTAGTGAGACATTACCTTTTGTTAGAAACTTAAAATGCCACATTGGTATTAAGCATCTTCAGAATTCAGAACATTGAGGGAAATCCAACAACTCTTACATTCTGTCACTTCATTCAGCAGTCTTGTTGCAGAATTTTCTCTTCCAATACCTAAAGCTTTGTTGGTCTCTCCTGGTTCTTATACTTAGAAACAGCAAGAGGAAGAGGGTATTAGGAAAACACTAGATGATGTAAGTGTGTGTTCCAACTTTTCAAAAGCAAAGCTTTTAACTTTTGCAATTAATGTCTTTCACAGAAAATTCCAAGCTTCTAAAATTAGAAAGAGCTTTGCTAATGACTTTACTGAAGCCAGATTTTTAATCCTCTTATGTTATCTTTCTTGTATGATAAACTAATTTTGAAAATATTATTGTTCTAATACATGTTTCTGGCTTGAGCTGTTAAGGGAGCTACTCACTTTTTGAAGCAAGGGGGAAAGATAAATTTAGGCAGCCATTTCTCTGTTCTAGTCCATACACAGTACACAGAACCATGCTTTATTGTGACTCAAGATTCCCTTTCTGGCCATGCTTGATAAAAACAGAAAATCAAGACAGACCCATCAAGCCTCCACCTTTGACCTTCAGCCTGTGACTTAAACCATAAATATGCTTGTATCAGTGTAGGGCATCACCCAGCAGATCACTGGCTCTACATCCTCTGCCTCTCTCACTTCTTCAACCTATGTCATCTGTGATCAGTTGTTTATATTCAGCTACAACAGCCATACCATTTAACCTGTTGTCAGCTATATTAGGACTTTAAAAGGAAAAAGTTCACACCAATCTTGCAGCATTATTGAAATTGGATGAACAAAGTGGCTTGTTTTTATGCCTCGTTCAGTATTTCTTCTCTATTCTGTTTCAGATTAGCTACCTCTGGGAAATCCCAGGAGGAGGTATGTTGTAGCAGAAGGAGGGGAAGAGCAGCGAGAAGTGGGAAAGGTGTGGCAGTGCCTTTCCCTAGAACAGGTCTCTGCAGAGCTTCTGTCCACCTTCCTCTGAGACACAGATCTGAAGCCCTGACATTCACAAATGGCAGAGGCTGTCACTCACCTTCTTGATTGATCCAGAAGCCAACTTTGCCATTGTCTCTAAAACATTCTGATGAAAGTGTTGGTGGGCTTTCTTGGTGGAGGATATCAGGGAATAGTCTGGTTTAAAAATTTTATACTTAAGCAAAAGGAATTTTAAAATCATAATTATTAAATAAATATAATAGCACAGCCCCACAAAATCTGTATCAAGTTAAGTACTGGCATAAGGTACTTATCCTGATACAGATTTTGTACATATCAGGATAGATATTTATCTGGATAAGTACTTGGCAGGGCAGACAAAAATTGGTGGGGTCATAGGATTATTTTTTAAAGCCAAATGTGTTTCATTTTGAAACAAAGCAGTGATAGCATGTCTGAGAGGCACGTGCTCCAAATTTTTCAATATATGAAAGAGATCAAACTTTTGGGAAACTGGCACATGCACAGTGACCAAAACTTTATTTAATACAATATGAATGCTGTTAAAGGCCTTAAAATTTCATGAGGAAACTATATAATGAACTGACAGCTACAGTATGAGCACATTACTGGACTAAGTCTAGAAATAATACTATACATTTTCCTCATTTCCAACTGCTTTATCACTTTATCCCAAGAGATGGGATCAACTGAAAAAAACACAAACAAACACAGAAAAGGTAATTGTGATTTAACAGTATCTTTTGTGTTAGAGTTATTTTCCTCCCTCAGGAAAACTGCATGGCTAAAACATAAACTCTTCACCCGCACAGGAAAGATATAAACTTTGAAGTGATTCTTCGTTACATGATGCCAGTCAAATTTCATTTTGCACTATGTTTACTGTGCTGTGCATAACACCACAGCTTTTTCAATGCTCTAGTGATTAAAAAAAAAAAATTTATATAATTTATAAAAAAAAAAAAAAAAAAAAAAAAAAAAAAAAAAAAAAAAAAAAAAAAGCTGTATAATACAGATACAATACACAATGTAAGTATTGTTGTTTCCTTAAGTACTGGTGAGCTTCTGAAAATTGCAAGGGAAGTGGTAATTTGCCTTAAGGAAGGTGTATTTTTTCTGGTGCTTCCATAAGCTCCTGACAGAAGGCAGGATTGTCAGGACCGATGGCTCAGGTCACCTTTATCTGAGCCTCCACCTAAGGCAAGGTCAGAATCCAGCTGATAGCTAAGGATTGAGTCATGTTGTCTGAGAAAACAGATACTACAGGATTTTAGTGTAGAAGAGTTTTTTGGATGATTCACTTAAGCTAGACCAAATCCATCTGCAGCCGCTTACTTTGACTTCCATTCCAAATTGGCTGAGCTAAGACAGGAGGTCTGGTTTTGAATGTCAACTTCGATGATCAGACAACTTTTTGGATTTGCTCAATGTAATCAGTTTAAAATCTCATCTTTCATCACTGTGTCTGACATAGGCAGATTAGAGAGAAGTAAGCTAAGGTGTGAATTTACAGCACACTGGCTACCTTGCCCTAGTCTCTTATGAACAACACTTGTAGTAAGTGTCAATGCTTCCTACTGTCAAAGTGGACTAACTAGTGAATTCTGATGGTATTCCCTGGTCCTTTTGGGAGTGGTTACCTTTTATAGCTGCAACTTAATCCACTGAAGCTTGCTCATATCCCACTCATGAGATTAATTTGAATTCCTCCATGATTAACAAAAAGTGGGCAGCAAAGTCAGTAAGGCTGACCTGGAGCAGGTCCTCTAAATTGGTACTTGTACAGGTAAAGTGTGTAATTTAATTGGGTGCTTATGTAATTCAGTTGTCTTAAAGGAATTGTCCTAACCATCCTTTGTGCAAGTTCTTGCAGTATGGTCTTCTTTAGGAAATGAATGTTTTAACAGATGCTTTTTTGAAAGTAAAATAATTGGAATTTGATCTAACATTTAAAAAAGTGACTTACTCATACTGTGCGGAGGCCTTGAATGTTTCTATTTGTGTATCAGCAAGATGTTTTTCTTATGTAAGCATCTAGAGATGCAAAATCAGAACACAGTGGTGAAACTGTTCTTTCCTGGGCACAACACCTAGAAAACACTTAAAAAATCACTCTGATGCACCCTGTAGAATTAACACAACTACATTTCTGAGGACACCCACCCCATGCTCCCCAATAAACTATTTCCAGTCAAAACTAACTGGGAAACAGCTATTACTCTCCTCACCTGGCCCAAACACTAATTCTCCACCTACCTTCTTAAAACTGAGCTGACTCATATGCAGTCAGGAACAGACAGTATGCTGTGTAAAACGGTAGCAACTAGGAACCTAAAAGAAAGCAAAGAATACTGATCAAAAATGCTTTTTTTAATTCAGTAAATGAAAATGTGTGAACTAAATGGGAGAACACTTTTATCCACCCCAGCAATTTAAAGAATGTATGGAATAGTGAATAGTATATTTGTACTTTTGATCATATATTTTTTCTGACACTTGGGTCTGTAGTTCATTACTTTCTGGCTTGTATTCAAGCAAATACAGGAATATAATTAATTCTAAGAACAAATATCAGGGACTCATATTTGAGTTATGCTTTAAAAGGCAGCGAAAGAAAAGCAGAAAGTGTTAAACCACACCTAAGGTATTGATCTAGGCTCCGTTACTGTTAAAGCAGGCTTCTGTGTTAGAAATTAAGGGATTGCTATTTCATTAAGGAAGTGCACAAAATAATTTTCATCCTGAAATGGATGATCTTAGTGTGGGAGCATGAGGAAATTGTCCAGTTGTGCTTTCTCCTTTCACTAATTTGCTGCTCTTTAGGTTTTGTGTTTTAGGACTCTTCAGAGACTTGTCTGTGTTTTAGTCTGTGGGAGCACACAGAACCAAGAAATGAAATGTTTCATAAACTGGGCTGGCAAGGATTCTGCTGCCTGAATGCCTGTGCTGTAAGGGACATCTGCATCCCTTGTGCAAACAGCCATCCAAGCTATTCCTTAGTAAAAGGCTGGCAAAATAGATGAATGGTGACTATTTTGGGGTGAGAGCACAGTGGAAGGAGGGGTGATTGCTCTTTGCAGGAGCAATATGCTGTTGCTTCTGCTTTCCTCATTGCAGCAGCTTCTGCTTTCTTCACTGCAGCAGCAGGGGTTAAATCCTGAGTTCCTGAGTTTTGTCAGCACACGTGAATTACGTTAACCTGTTCTTAGGGTGTCAAGATCTCATCTTCCCTAAGTGTTGAGAAGTCCAGGGACAGTCCAGTGCCAGCAATACTGTTCTCTAAGAATTCTACACCCTTATATACTTAGTTCTCAGATGATATCTTTATTGTTTTTCCAATCATACTACTTATATTTTAAACACAAAGTAGTACAAGGATTAATGGAATTGGAATGTGCAGAGTGGAACATGGCCTGTTTGTTACAGGAAACCACTGTCACGCGTTGCTGACAAGCTGACATAGGCTCAATTGTCTACGCTGCAGCGTAAAACGGGAAACTTACCTTTGGGGAAATAGAAACCATTAATCAATGGCTTATCTCCAGGTTGTTTTCTTAAGGTCAGTGAGAAACAATAATTCAGTGACAGAGAGAAGTTGGGTTTTTGTCATAGGTACTCTACCTGGGTCAGCAACAACATCAGGTTCTTTAGAAAATATTTTTTTTTTCTTTTTTTATTTTTGCAGTGCTAAGCCAGAGGGATAGCCACACACACACATACACACAAAAATAAGACGTTCCGGTCTCAATGCATTTCAAGGCACATGAGGTTGATTTCAGCTGGTATTGGAACTGGTTTAAAAACTAAACACAGTTGCTTTGGCTTCCCCCTCTCACCTTATTTAAAGTTTCTAGATCATGTTTTGCCCATTTCTGGGCTGTATAAAAACCTGAAAGCTGAAGTGTGCCCTGGCTCTCCACCACCTTGTTGGCTTGAAAACAAAGCAGGATCCAGCTCAGCCTCTGTCATTCAGACCAAAATACCCTTTTCAACATAAAAAGGATTGTATTGGTAGGACAAAGGTCAAGTCATTGAATTGTATTGCAAAGTTTCTTTTAAGAGACACTTGAATGACTGAAAATTCAAATAATATTTAGCTTCAGTAAAACTGTAGGAGTTTCTGTCTGCCACAGGCATGACATAAGGGTTAGACTGAGCCCTGGGGGTGAGTAATATTAGGAGAGATCAAGGGCGGGAAGGCTGGACAGGGTGCTGAGTTTTGTTTTGCTTCAGGCTTATGACAGCCCTATTGCACTGGAGATTTGGGTGTTGTGGTTTTTTTTTTTTTTTCCCTTCAGCTGGCATAATGAAATAGTCTACCTCCTCTTCTGGATGCATATTTTGTGGGTTGTAGGAACAGGGGAAACATACTGAAAATCCATGTGGGATCACAGAGCATGCTCCAAAAGCACTTGGCTGGTGACCTGCAGCCTGTACAGCAGCCCTGTGTGCTGTAGTTGTTAAGTCTTGTTGGAGAAGGCAGCAGCTGACAGCAATTGTTGAGAATAAGAGAAGGAGGGCATGGGAACAGCAACAATAGCTGACACAGCAATAGAAGGATGGACCAAAATACAAGTGAGGGGAAGGAATTTGGACAAGAACACAAGGTGTACTTGAGTTTGAAAGGTTTCTTCTTGTGAAAGCAAATGCCTGCTGCTCTCAGTATAGTCTCAGGGGTTTTTACTGTTACCCAACTGCTTATGAAGCAGTTCACCAGTCCTGGTCAGAGACTGCCTGCACATTAATTTTCTGGAGAGAAATTAATCTTATGTATGTGGAGGAAGTGATTAGCACATTTGATAAGCATATTTCTTTCCAGAAACCAGACAATTCCAGCATCTGAAAAACAGTAACATGAATGCTTCAAATCATCTGGCATTTTCAGTGATATCAATCAAGCAACTTTCTTAAGCAATGAAGAAAATATCTTTATCCAAGCAACTTTCTCCCATTTCTATTCTGGTTCAGATTTTCCTTTGATTCAACGCCAGAATAACCACATGATGGCAATTGTTAGCAAGGCTGGAAGAGTTAAACCAGGGTGAATATGGCCCTTTTGTTTGTGCTATCTGTACTTTTTGTACTCTAAAGCCCAGGGTGACACTTGATATTGTACATAGCCAAAGCCTTTCAAATGGTGCTCTCTGTATCAGATTAATGATGCTCTTAGTTGCACAGGCAGCAAATCAACCAAATCAATACACATACAATAGTTCAGGTGGCCTTTTTTTCTTTGTTTTGTTTCAAAAGAATGAAGGACTTGCTGTGGCAACAACACCGGAAAGATAGAAATATGTGGGCAGATGGCAGTAGGGCCTCGTTTGGACAAGTGAACAGCTTGAACTGGTGTCATCTCACCTGGTATGTGACCTGAGAGAATTTGGCTCGGAGTTCTTTCCTCCCTTTTGCATGCCCTTTGTTCATTGTCTTTCAGCAGTGGCTGATGTTTGAAATACATATGCTACTGCTGCATACAGAGCTCTAGCACCTGAGAAAAGCCCTGGTCCCTAAATCTGAGCTTTAGGGACACAAAAGAACATAACATCTCTCTTGGCACAGCTGTTTAGTCTGGTCTCTTTATAAAGTTTTGCCACCGAGAACATGGCAGTTGCCTAATTTTGGGCAGCCATTACCTTGCTTTTACTTTGAGGGGACACAGCTCATCTGGGATCTCTGCACTTCCATCAGGCCAGCTAGCAGTCTCAATACCTAAGAGAAAACTGATGTGTGAAATATTCTTTTTAAAAAATCTGGGTCCTGTGAGAAAAAAAGGGATAAAACTGCCCATTTTTTCATTTTTTGCAAATGTTTGGGTCACAACAAAAAAAGGACTCAACCTGAGGTGTTTGCCTCTGCAAGATCAGACTACAAGCCTTCCAGAGAAATTCCAATGAAATTGTTTTTATACATGTTAAAATGGCTTTTCTCTTCCTGTCCTCTTTTGTTGTTGTTGTTGTTTTTGTTGTTATCTTGTTTTATCATTCAGAAAGATCAAAGGACACACAAACACCATGAAAGAAAATTAAGAAAATATGCAAGTGCAAAGAACCTGGCAAAAGACTGCCAAGTGAGTGACCTTGAGGAGTCTGGCTTCTCTTTGGGTTTGAGATTCCAGAATTAAATTGAGCAAGGTGTATGCACTGGCCACTTAGGAAAGGCAGATGTAATACGAGTGGAATTTTATTTCTGTACTTCGTATTCCTGTGTAACTGGAAGACAGCTAGTAGCAGGAATGCTGTTGTCTGAGATCTGAACTAGAAGAGATGATTACTTAAGGCAGTGAGGAAAGATGTTGGCTTCCCATTTGGTAGTATTTTCCCCAGTTTGTAACACAGCATGACAAATGGAACAACACTTCCATGATATTTATATGTTTTATAATACATCCTAGTGGTAGAATCAAGACCAAGTGCCAAGATAGTTAATTAATTCCACTTTCCTGAATTACCCATAAGATTTAAGTCATGTATGGCAATTACCTCCTTTAAATTATTGAGCATGCAGAGCATGGTTATTGCCTGCTGTCTTTCTGCCCGCACTGTGGCAGGGACAGTGAACCTTGCTGTGTGCGCTCCAGAGGTGGCACAGGAGTGCCACACACCCTCCTGCTGCTGCTGGAGCAGTAAAAATCAGCATTGCTGGCCCCGCTGTGCCAGGCTGTGCTGCTGCAAGCAGCTGCCAGCAACTTGCTTCCTGAGGAGCTCCTGTTCCAGGAGGTGAGGCAGGAAGGGGTAAGGCAGCAGTGCATCATCGTTGTGACTGTAATGTGAAGGAGGAGAAAAGACACAGAGGGTTGAAGTGACAAGTCCAAGGTTGCCCTGAGGAGCTGGAGTTACTGTAAGGAACCACATTCCCCACGTAAGCTACGTCTCCAGCCCAGGACCTACCCACAGAGCTCTGTGTTAGATCACACAAACCTTAGAGATTTTTTTACAGTTTAGTTTCATCATACTGCTAAAACAATGCCAGTACCTGGCCATGCTTGCTCCGTGTAACTTCAAGGACTCTGGTAACTTGAGCAAACAAGGAAAACCACAACCAATGGGCAAAAACATGCTGCTCCTTGCTTGGACTTCTAGTCTTGTTTTTTCTGCTGAAGGTGCCTGGTTTCTTTATAATTACCTTAATCTGATTCGCTTTCACTGGACCTGTTTTAGAATAATGAACCTGAACTTGAACCTAGCAGTCTGAGGTTGCTGTGTGTTACTGTGGAGTGATATTGTACTTCCCCATCTGCTTGCAGAACACATTACAGGGCCTCTGCACAGAAGCTGGTGAAGTCAAGTGGTTCTGGTGCATTTAGTGTTTTATACCAACAGATTACCAAATGTCCTGCAGTGGGCCCCATGACCCTGACAGACATCCCTAAGCTTCACGGCATAGAACCAATGAAATCCAGTCTGGTTTGGGCTGCACAGTTTCCTTCAGTCGGTCTTTCCTGGGCTTCCTGGCATGCTTTGAGATACAGCCTTGTGTCATTTTAAGGGATAAAGATGATATAGTGGATCCTTATTTAAAAACTAGACCACCATCCATCCCAGCAATCCATAGTGAGAAGGCAAAACCAAGGGACAGTGTGCTAGCAGATGATGAATTTCAGGTCCTTTCCAGAGAGCTGTGCAGGGAGAAAGGGGTGTTCTCCAGATCACACCTTTCCCTGCATGTCTTGGGACCCACAGCAAAGGGAGGTGATGGTAATGCTGCTCAAAGCTTGTAAAGCTAGAGTCCCTGGAGTGGGACTTTGCTGTAAAAATGCCTGCCCTTAGCTGACTATTAAAGAAAATAGCTAATGGTGAAAAATTAGAGTGTTTTTATGGTTGTATTTAAAACCCGAGGGGAGCCTGTAATAGGCTAAATAGACTACTTAGAGAAAAGCACTCATGTTTTCCTCTCTTTTGTGTGTGTTTTAATTTACTGTGTGTAGCTGCCATTATCCATAACCCAAAACTTATGACTCTGTTACAACAGGAGAAAAGAACACTTTATTGTCTGCTGCTGGCAGATCACCCAAAGTCCCCTCCCAACTTAACAAGCGTTAAGCTTCAATAAGACACAAGACACTTCAGAAAAAAACATCGCCACAAGGCTAATGATGACAACAGCTGCCAGCAAACTTTCCATTGCAAGCAAGTAAAGACTTGAAACAAATTTTAGCTCAAGTTTTGTTTTAGTAGCATCAGTGACATGTCTGTACCGGCAGCGGCTCAAATCGCATTCCTTAACACTAGGACTGAAGACCTATCTCCTGGAGTCATTACATTGCAATAGCCTGGTAGTCATGAGTAGAGTGAAGTCTTTAACGAATCTGACCTTTTCCTTCTTTTTAGAAGAGGTATTTATGCCCTAAAAGGCCAGTGAGACAAGTCACTGGAGTCTCACACAAAAAATGAAATTTTTGCATGACAAAGAATGTTAAGGTACCTTTCATGTTTGGAGGAGGGCATGAGAAAGAGATTGTGGGTCTCAGCAAAGCTGAAGAGTCAAGAAATTTGTAATTTTATTCACTCTTCTGATAATATTTTTCTTCTTAACATGTTATTTAAAGCCTACTCTACATCAGTGACCATACCTAAATGAATAAGAGCTTTGTACAGCATGGGTAGGTGGGGTATGACCTCCCTTCGTTTTTCCAGTCTACAGTGCAGTGAACATTTTATTTGTACACCTCTCTCTCTCTCTCTCATCTGGGTGAAGTTGCTCTATGTGAAGTTGTTCTATACAGAAAGTCTTGAAGATAATTAGATGAAAACAACACAAATCCCCTGGTAAGAGTAAAATGTCTAAACAATATAAATACAAGATGGTAGAACACAGATAGTGAGAACAGACTGATAGGAAGAGAAGCTCACACTGTTTTTTATGCACTCTCTGTTCTCACAACAGATGTTGCCACTTTGCTCAGCACCTTCCAGAGCTGAAAAGGTATAATGAACAAAGGCAGGCTGAAAAGTCCTTCTGACAGCCTGATTGTCTTTTCTGTCCTGTGAAAAGAATCTCAACATGGGGACTGTCTTGCAGAGGTGGAGGTGGCCATTAGGTTAAAATAGAACTTAACAAAATGCTTTTTTTCTAAGAAGAATCAGGGAATTTTGGGCCACATAGGCTGTACCTCCCTTACCCTTGTGGGTAGAGCACAAGACAGAAAGCTGAGTGAAACAAAATGCACTTTCTCATCTGTGTCTGCAGTTTTGGCCCTGAAGTACAGTTCAGCAGCCTGTCTATCCCTGCTGCAGATACCAGCCTTTTTAGAAGGCACCTACACTTCCTTGTCTGCCTTGTGTAATTTCGCTGTTAACATGTTTGAATCTGGACTAAAGAATAATATGACTCCAAATCTCTGTTTGAAGATCTCTTTTGGGTGTTAATATTGAAATTATTTGGACATGAAAGAAGTTTGAGTTTAAACATGTGCTGGGACACAAGCTTGAAATGCAGTCTAAAAGTGACCATTTTGGTGCCCACAGCTATGTGGACTGTAGTCCAAAGTCCCGTTACTGGAGCCACAGAGGAGCACAATGATGTGACCTCCTGCTTTTGTTTATTTGTGGTGCAGATAGACCAAGTAAAGTGCATACTTAACAAAAGTACAGACCTGCTAAGATTCTTTTACAAAAATGTTTTTTGTGGTCTAGCATGAGCAGAATAGTACAAAATAGACAAAATGAGTGTGTTGTTAAGGGGTTACACGGACTAAAATAAAACAACAAACCAACCAACAAATTATAAAAAGTAAAGAGGAATATTGGATTTGAGAATTTATGCTGAATATTTTCTACGGAAAACCTGATATTAAAGCTGCAAAGAATCCTCATTCGTATTTCAGGGATGTAGTCCTGGTTACTTATATATAAAATCCTTGCCTGTCTTGATTATTTAGGATATATTTCTCAAATTAATTTCTTTTAGAACAGAACAGGACCAAATTGCTATGTTCTTACTTCAAAGCAAAACTCCCACATTTAGCCTAAATGAAACTAACTTGGCTTGATTTATCTTCTAGTTACTTTCTATGGGACATGTTGTGTTATTAATTTAGGCAGAAGGCAGTCTACTCATTGTTTTCACTGGAGAGTCCTGCTTAAAGCATGGATCCACATTACACTATCTTAATGATGAACTTGGAGTAAGTAATCAGATCTGAAGGAGGAGACAATCTGCTTTTGGAAATGTATTACTTTTTATGCAACTTGACTTTAAAAAAGGAGCAAAGAGACAATGTTCAGTTTGAATCATGCCACACAGAATTAATTTTTCCAAATGAAACTCCCTTCTCTGAGAAGGGAACTTCACTTGAGGGGGAGGGGGGGAAAGAAAGAAAAAAGGAAAAAAACCCTGAATTGCATCCTCCCACGAGGACATTTAATTTAATAAAGCAGCCTCCTCAGGATTGCTCCACTGTTGCTTAGGTGCCTCGGGGGCAGGATTCTTCCTCATGAGGGGGAGGACCTTGGCCAGGCATGAGGGAGACGCTAAGGCTGGGTGTTAGGGAGTGGATTTGTCCCTGAGGGCAACATTCCCCTCTCCAAACAGCTGTATGAATTTCTAATGCAAATTCTGTCTTCATTATGTCTGAGAGAGGATTCATTTTTAGGTAGGTCAACTGTTTCACACTCCTTTCTGAATTCCCCTGGCTAACCTACTTGGTCTGGCAGTTTGCAGAAGTGCCCACCATATGCCCTGGTGTTTACCTGCCACCCCCCTCCATCCTTGCCCTCAGGTGATGGGATGTTGGATAATAACAGGGTAAATGAATTATTGGCAAGTTATACAAAGGTAATCAGTTTTGGCTTTAGTGTGCCGGTGTTGGTAATCCCAGGAAGAACAAGTTAGCTCTTCTACCTTTCAAGGTGGAGTCAGTGGAGTCCCCTGCCCTGTCTGTAGACAGGGTCTGGAGTGGTTTAATCAGCTGCTACCCCAGTGTCAGTCACACATCAGCTCCTGAGCCAGAGCTGTTTCTCCTTGTCATACTTCATTGGCAATTTCTTCTTACAGCATCAATTTACAAGGTAGTGGCAAAAGACAAAATCCACTGTATGCTCCTACAGAGAAAGGAACTTTCTCTGTAAGCCTCAATATGAGCAAGACTCAGAAGGAGCCTCTCTCTGTCCTCCCAGCCTTTACAATAGTGCAAGAGTCTTTCAAATTGTGAAATAGATGCCTACTTTTGGGAAACTCAATGTGTACCTGTTGCACACTGCCTTCAAAATAGGTTGTATGTTGTCCAGGAAATGGTAAAGCAGAATCTAGGGTTTTCCATACACAATACACTCTTTATTCAGAAGGAATATTCTAGGGATATTAATAAATTATTTGCTACTAAAGCATTTCAGACCAAACAAGTAAAGAATGGGGACAGGAATGAAAAGATTTACAACAAACTTGCATGGAAGAAAATCCTTACTAGGTGGTTGGCATTCATGTGCAGCATCTTGACTGATGATTAGATACATTCCAGGCTTTGGGGATTTTTTGTGAAGAACTAGTCCTTTGTTTTGGTTTGGTGTTTCTTTTTGTGAGGGGGGCAGGGTGGATGGGAGTTGGAAGAATGGATATGTGATTTTGTTTGTTTGATCTTTGTGCTCTTGCCTCCCATGGCAGTCTCTATGATTTGTGTTACCTGTTTGATTTCATTTTCTAGAGGAAACCTAAGGGAGGAGAAGCCAAAGAGCTGTGAAGGAAAGGGCATTGAAACTCTCTTGCATCCAAAAGCAGGAGTGCACCTGGCAGCACATTCATGCCTTTAAGCCAAAACTTCTCTGATTAAATGTTTTTGGCTAAAAATCAGAGTTGATAAGCGCATTGCATATTGGACTCCTTTCCAAAAGTATTACAAGAAAGGAGAGGAAATACTAATCCGTTCAGAAAAAACTCGATGGTACTATATTTTAATATCTAGTTATGTATATTTATTGTAAAGCATGAAAAGTGAAGATTGCCAGTGTCAGGGTCACACAACCAGACTTTTCAAGAAAAAGCCGACAAAAACGCCAGATGGCGCTTAAAGCCCAAAATAACACTGAAATTTCCTTAACCGCAGGGCTTCCAGTGCCACCTAGTGCCGCCACCCACCCTTCTGCTTCGGGCAAGTGGCAGCTCAGGCAAGAGGAGCTCCCAGAATGGCTGATTTCCGAAGGAGCAGTTTATGCTCTCTGCGTCCATCATGTCCAACACAGGTGATGGTTTGTGATGGAGAGTCTGTCTGGAGGAAATATTGCCACCTTCCAATATTCTAACTCTCTTTCACTCCTTCCAAAGCATCCCACCCTCATGGACGCTATACTGCTTTAGGTACACTTTTCACTGTTCTTGTGGTATTTTTTCTACAGCACTGAAATTTGATATCAAGAATCAGTGGTCGTATCAAAACCCAAATGTAAAAAGAGGCAGCCTGTGAAGAAATAAATATGTCTTCTTCAGTATCCCTTTCAGAGTGATATTTTGCACATTTACATGCCACCAACAGAGGTTTTACGAACAGTAATGAGTTGTTATTATTGTTATAGATATTGCCATCATACTTTGATTGCTTCCTTTTGTCCCATAACTAGTGAGTGAAGAAAACAGAAGAGAATGATTATAGACAGTCAGTTTCAAGGATTCATTTGGAGCAACAAGTCTTCAGTTCCTTCTACTTTGCTGCTGAGCTTGCAAATACTTGCTGGCAATCTCTGTTATTCATCACAGGGAAAAATTTTAAAGCGAATGAACATCAAAGAACTAGTGAGAGGAGAAGGATTGGCAGTTTCCACATTACACTATCCTATGTAAAAAAAAAAAAGAAAAAAAAAGTTGTTTTATCTCTGAATGGATGGGACTTACTCATCTCTCCACAGCTGCCTGTTTTACACAGTCCTCCTACCTGCCCGAGCATGTATGTTTTCTGAGTGGAAAATGTCCTGTCCTGTTATATCAGCTGCTTTTCTCCTTGGGGGAAAGAAAAAAAAAAAAAAGAAAA